>ML820733.1:56139-71965 GCA_009831015.1 Picea engelmannii
GACCATATCCTTTTTGAATAAGACAAAAACCTTCAAAACTTTAGTTTATACCATGCAAACTTTGATTCTTTTATGATCGGCGCTCCTTTATGGGTGTAAGGGGAGCACTAGTTTGGATATCAATGCTCAGGGGAGTACCGATGTGCCAACGCTCTATGGTGCACCAATTTTTCGAAAATCAGTATTTTTGAAGTGTGAGAGTGTCGGCGCGTCTCTAACACTGACTAGGGAGCGTCAATGATCTAAGACACTCAATCACATATCTAACACTCAATCACGCCTTCTTGCGCTTTTCGTAGACCTGCATGAAATTCGTCTTGGCTCACCTTCGACACCTATTCAATTTGCCTTGGCTTTGATACCATTTGTTGGGCAGCGGAAGCAAAACATAGCATAAAACTAGAGCATAAACTAAACAATATTAAACACGCATAAAACTAAGAACAACAAACACACACTTGACACAGTGATTTATGTGGAAACCCAAATCGGGAAAAAACCACGGGCAATGATTATCGGTCTTTTGTTATTCAAGGGAGAACTAAAATAGCCTTCATAGGCATACAATCATCCTCTTCTCACACACTTGCTTCTCTCTAGATCAAATTGTGTTCTACCTCTATGGGTATGCTCGTATATATAACATCTGTCACTCAGTTACACAGACTGATCATGAATCGATCACATAGTTACACAAACAATTCATAAGTAGGTGACATGCATGCATGTGTGCATGTGCGTCTGCATGTGCATCTGCATGTGACTGCATGAGAAAATTCATTGGCATGTTTCCAACAAAGCAAATCATGGAAATCAAAACGATAAATGATTGAATTCCATAACCACCTCTTTTTTTTACCACCGAAGAAGACGTTGGGATTTTGAGAGTAAAGCTTAAATGTCTCTCCTATATATGGCCATCCCATGGATCCTGGAGGTAGCTACATGAACTTTTTGTTTCCAAGAATTGTTGTATTTTGAGTATTTTTACTTGAGTTTTAATTGATGCCTTATGAAATTCAGATGCCAGTTGCCCCTGTGAATGACAGTCCTTATGGAAGGTGTTGGGCCAGGGTAGGTTCGGGTTTGAGAGCAACCTTTCTTGCTGTTAAGCTGGAAATCATAGAGGTAAAATTGCTCATTCATAGAAAATCAAGGGAAATTGTAGTTAATTAATTCAAGTACGTCGACTAGAATATTCCTTTTTCCTTATTAACTAACAATTGTATAGTACCACAAATAGATGGCATGGCAATCTAAAGTTTAGCAATGAATTAAACTTCTATGATGCGTTACATTTCAGTACGATCTGGAAAAATGCTTAGAAATGTTATTAAACTGGTTCAATTAAATATTTATAAATTGCAATGCTAAAAAATTTGGTTGAAAATCAGTCCATGCTTAGATTAGATACTTATAATACAACTTAAAATAAGTAATATTCGAAGGCATAACAGAACAATTATTATAATCATGGCTTTATTATCTCATATGTAAATGCTTCAAGGAATCTTTAACTATGTGAAATAAAAATTTATGCTTAAGGAATCTTTAACTTTGGAAAATTTATGCTTCAATGAATTTAACTATGTGACATACTAGTCCACATTGTAAATGGGTTCCTTAACTTATACTTGGCAGAGTATCCCTTCTTAATAATTAAATAGGATGCACCGACGTGTAGTAAAGTGCTTTACTGGTATCTTGCTTCCTCCCCCCGAGAGGTTTCACTCCTTTTCGTGCCCACCCGTCGAAATGTTTTTTTTTTACCATGGGAACAACAACCTCCCAAGAGTATATCCAACAGCCCGCAAGCCAGATATACCAGTAACTTGTGACTCAGCAGGGGCCGAGACGTCCCGAGGCCCACTGAAGTGAACCCCACTGAAGTGAACCTCTATCCCAGGGGTCGTCTACCCTTCCAGCCTTGTCACAACGGGCTAATATGAGCATCCCTACCCCCCGCCGGTTTTGAACTTGTGACCTCCCCGGAGATAAAACATGTTCTTAACCATTGGGCCCATTCAGGTGCTCTCCCACCCGTTGAAATGTTATCTCCCATCATTCGTTCCCCCTTTAGCAACCAAGGGAGGGTTCGTCTCAATAAGAGGCATCCAAAAATTCTACGACTCCGACAAGCGCCCGAGGTCGGCCATGGAAAGATTGCCTCTCATAACGTTCACCTTGACGATGCCACCAAGATACTCACTCACCACCACATCTGCGAAGCTATCTCGTTCTATCATTCAGATTCGTGCTCACATTCGGCTCAGTCCAATCCCTAAGAGGTGGTTTTTATAGGGATTTGAAAATGGATTTAAGAGGTCACCCAAACCACAAAAAATAGTGAAACTGCCAAATTATGACATACATAATGGTAGGCCTTTCTAGGAGCACCCCAAGAGGGAAGCATCGCAGAGCCCCCAAAGGGCTCCCCCCTTCTTCTGACTAGTGTTTGTGGGTAAACACTTGAACCAGACCTGAGATGAGATCGAACACCATTGAGCTTCTCTTAGTCATATAACACATATTGTACCTTTGATTGCAAAGGAAAGCACAAGAGTGGACCTCATAGACAGAAATACGAGTTTGTGAGGTTCAAGTGAAATGGTGGGATACCTCTTTGAGGGTAGGATTATTCTTTATAACCAACCCCCCACATGTGGGATTTATCTCTTCTATGGGTGCCTTTTTTCCTTTGAATCAGAAATATGATTTGAAATCAAGAAGTATTAAATAGGAGGGTATCAGGATTCAAATTATTGAAAAATAAAGGTATCAGAAAAGGTAGATACAAATACGATAAGAAACTTATGAATGCTTTTGATAGTGTTTCTATGGGGGTGTTTAGACCTATTTTGGTTTTTTCTGCGGGGGCCTTTAGACATATTTTTGTGTTTTCTGCGAGGGCGTTTAAGGCACCATCTCATATCCAAAAAATTTCCTTGGGATATCGACCGTTCCTGGGTGGATTTCACCCCTTTTAAATATGGAATTCCACTCACTTCCAACTACGACAACATTGAGGAAGGGCATATGAATAAGAAAGGAAAGCATAGCCCAAGAATTGCAGTTTTAACAATCTTGTCTACAGAGTTCTTTTGTCCAATTTGCTAAGAATCTAAGATTTAAAGTGAAATAAAATTAGTGTTTGACATGAGTTTTCCAAAATGCCCAAGAATTGCAGTTTTAACAATCTTGTCTACAATTGCACCATTTTCCTCAAATATTTTATGTTTTTTAGTTTCATTATGTTGCACCATTTTCCTCAGATATTTTATGTTTCTTAGTTTCATTATGAAGAGACCTAGTTATTGCCTCCTCCCTTGGAAGATATTGTACTTTAGGGAGATGAATTTTAAGCTTCCTTAGTGCACATTTTGGCATGTTGTACTTTCCAGTCCTATTGACCTATTTTGGTCATTAGTGGAATAAAGATATCCTTGCAGATTTTATCATACATGAATATTATCATAGTTGCAGAACTCCTGCAACTTAGAATAAAGATATCATACAAATCTCACTTTGAAGGCAGTATTTTCTATTTTCAAACTTGACCCGACAGGGACTACGTTGTTATGCAGCACTTGTTAATTTAATATTAAGTAATCCATGTTGACGATATTTTTTTTATGTTTTCATTAATCTTTAGTTGAGGTGTGCAATTCATATATATTGGTCACATATACAGACTTTTGATAAAGTTATATTACACCAATCAATAATCAATCATAAGTTGTATTATTATTAATAAGAGATAGAAATTAGTGACAATGAATTATTAAAGATATAGGCTTTTTAATTTGTTGTTTATGAATAAAATGGATATTTTATTATTTTCAATTTTAGAAGAATATATCAAATTAACATATTTTATCTTTATAAGGTGTACATTATAATGAAGAACAATATTTCACATCCACTCTTTATATCTATCCTCATAATTACTAACCCAACATCAAATTTTGATATAGTTATTCTTGTTATTTGGTATTCATGCAAACAAATAGTTGTAGTCTAAACATTCTACAAAATGAGTCTTTCTCGATGATTTTTTCTAGGGACATTTGTCTGAAATCTGGTGAAAAATGGTTAGATTCATAGATTTGAGTGATTATTTCTGTATAATTTGAGTGCCCCAGGGGTTTTTCAGTACGTTGAATCCATGTCTACATTCAAAGATGGATTTAAACAACAAAAAAATGATATTGTGCAAATTTATATCATTGGATTCTAGCGAAAAAATCCATTTCGTAGAACAGTTAGACAACACCAAACAAACATAACAAAATAATTTTGGAAATCATATCTTTCTCTAGTTTCGATGCTGGAGTCACCAAGGAGATCATCTTCCCAAATTTTGAATGATTCTTTGGTTCTATGGAAATTGTCACAACTAATTTTGTGACTGCAACTTCAACCAAATATCTTCAAGTCCATTTAATGTTCTTTGAACCAGGTTTTCAAGAACCCAATCCATCTTGAATCAATATCTAGATTAACCAAACAACATCTAGTTTCCCAATAATATATGATTCTAAAAGTATTAGATTTCCTGAAAACAAATCATTCCCCAATATGGTCACCAAAAATGTTGATGTGTAGATTGATTAAGGTCCAATCAACAACTTCACGAGGATATGAATCCCCCAATGTTTTTAAATATGTGGTACTCCACTTTGGTTGAAAGATGTATCTTGGATATCTTGGATTAAGGAGAATGCTAGACAAAAAAACCCAGATATTTATTGTTTTGATGTGTACATGTAATGGTTCTTGATAACCATATTTGCTCTTTATGTGCAACAAGTAACTTCTAAACAATAAAAAATTGAAGGAAGGCTTCAATATCAGAATATATGTATGCTCAACAAAATATCATCCTTAGAGATCCCAAGATCTGAGAAATCATTTTAAAGTAAAACCATGAAGTAGTTCTTAGTGGAGTTTCATGAAGATTTTCAACAATACAAAACATCTCAACAAACCAATTAACCAAACCTTCAGAAATAAAGCTTGTCAAACACAAGGAATAAATTTCCATGAATCCAATAGAGAACCCTGACTTACATCTGACAGTCACATACATGGCTTGTAAATACTCCATGACCATATATTAAACAAAATTCTTCGAAGAATACGAGAGAAACACTGAAGAACTCAGCCTTAAGTTTAGTTCATAAATATTGCATAAAGCCTTGAGAAAATGGTGTAGAGGAAAGAATAAGAAGAATAAAAACATTTTTTTTCTAATCAGAAACCTAGCTGCATACTGATCGTTGGACCCTTCTATTTCGATCTTCTAATTGCCTGCTTTTAACCCTTTGATGGAGTCTTCTCTTTCTTTTTAAAATCTTCTCTTCTAACTTCTTGAGGTAGTTAGGGTTTTCTCTTCTTGAAATAATCACTTTAAATAATTCCTCATTGAAGCATCATTATTGAATTTTTATCATTTACATTCATGTCTTGAAAGGGCCCCTTTTCATCTTTAATATTTTTTTTTAAATAAACTTTTATTTTGAAAATTTTAACTGGTTGCCTTTTTAAAAAGAAGACTCTATTTTAACTTTATGGGAAAGACTTTTTACCTTTCAGCCATGGAAAAAATTCTATATGCAATATTCATCATCTTAGATTTCTAACAAGTCCTCCTGAGTGAGATTTTGACTTTTGGATCTCAAGATATAAGCTCATGAAGTCGAGGTACTAAGCATATTTATCAACAAGACATAAAAATTTAGTTGACTATTCTTTTAATTTCTGAGAATAGAATGGACAATTTCAACGCTTGAAATCTGTTCCATCATCTTTCTCGTCAAATTACCTTTCCAACGTGGTATAGTTTTTTGAAAATCGACACTCGAATCTCGAGATACGACCTTCAGAAGTTCGTTGCTCAACAATCGTTCATCCAACTCATAGGTTAATCTTAGCCATTCATTCAAATTTGTCTCCTCCCTTTAAAAATTCATCTTTTTCTTTTATAATACACATATCACATGTGTTTGTGGTGTTGAGAGTTTAGTGTATATATTAAAAAGTTTACCATACTTTTCATGTGAAGCATATGGAGACTATGAAAACTTGGAGATTTGACCTTATTTCATGAATTAATTAAAACTTTGATAGCCCAGTCAACATCCACCTAATGCCCAGTTGATGCGAAGTCAGTAATGAGTCATCATCCACACCATTGATGAGTCAACATCCACATTTCATGATTCCATTTTCTGCCATATGTCATCATTCCATTCACTGCATATGTCATAATCTCATTGGTTAATAGGTCTTGGAATTAGTTTAAAAGATAAGTTAAGTATGGGGAATATGGGACAAGAGAATGGAGGGAGGTCATGAGGGAGGAGAGAAAGGAGGGTTGTTGGTTTGAGGGGGTATGGAGGGATGAGGGTTATGAACCCGTGAAGGAGCGAAGTGAGGGAAAAACGAGAGAAAAAAATCTAAGTATGGGAAGAAAAAGGAGTAAGGGGAGAATATATGGAGAGATAAGCAGATAAGAAGAGTATAAGAGAAGAGAGGAGGAAGGAGTGTGTAAATAAATTCAAAAAATAAACTAAGTATAGAAGATAGGAGTGGAGGGGAAATGGAGAAAAATTCTAAGTGTGGAATAGAGTGTAAGAGAGGAAGAGTATAAGTGTGGAAGAGTGGAGAAGAGTGGAGTAATGTAGCTCCAAGAAAAAGTCGAATTCCAAGAAATTAAATAAAGGAACTTTTTCTAAGAGATTAAGAGAGAAGTACCAAGAGATTAATGGTTCCAAGAGAATATTGTAAATGTGGTTTCAAGACAAAAATTAGCTATGTTGCACATGGAAAAACCTTTTTTTGGAGGTTAGACGAAAACTTGGATATCTTGAGCATACGAACTCAGATTTTGAATCCGTGAAATGCGTGATGAAGCTGAGAATGTGATCTATGCCATGAACTTATCATCATTTGAAATTTTCTTCTTTTGATATCAATTTGTTTTATTATTCCAAAGAGTAGGAAAATGAGGTGACCAAATTTTCAATCAACAGTGAGTTACAACTTAAACAATCTGTCTTTCTTCACATTCAATCATTGTAAATATGAAGAAAGTCCCAAGAAAAAGGAACAAAAAACAATGGTGGTGCATTTCCACGCATTGAATAATATTTCGATAATTCATATATGAGTTGCAGAGTAATGCAGAACCCTAATTTGCACTCCACTTATAGAATGAATTGAAAGAGCTCTTATAGTTCATAGCATAAGAACCCTAGTGTGCACTCCACTTCTGGAATAAATTGAAAGAGCTCTTATAGTTCATAACATAGTTAATTGGCCACAAATTTCCTCTTTGATGACATCAATGTCTCCAACAAACCATCCTTCCACACAGTACTAGATCTTCTTTGCGCAATTATTTTGCTCAGTATTTTTCTTAGTCTTTTCCTAGCCTATAAAGAAGGAGAGGGAGTTAAATTAAAAACTGTTCAGTAGAAGATAAAATAAACACTAATTGAAGAGCCTACATTACTCATGGAAACCTTACGTATGTTCATAATATACATTCAAAGGAGCCAATGTTAGTTACATGGAAACCTGATGTATATTCATAATATCTATGATCTGCAAAGAGGAAGGAGATTTTATAGTCTTCCGAACTATCATAAAACATACACATTGAATACCCTACTAACCAGGAATGTTGAAAATTAATAATACCAACCTTTCAATATTTATATTAATGGTATCTATGCTTGTAGAAAAAATCTATAATAATAAAACTGGGTCAAAATGTTAAAAAAAATCATATTAAAAAAACTTACAAATCAACTAATGTTAATCATGAAAACTTTTATATTTATGATGTCTGTACAAACAAATAGCTGACAAATCAACGAATTTTATTCCTGACAACTTCAAGGATATTTAGAATATCTATTTGTTGCAAAGAAAGAACAAAGAAGGATTTTGTTGCAAGTGAAAGAAAAGGGCCTGTGGGCCAAACATCTTTCTTTACTCGCTGGAAATGTGGGATTAAATAGGTGAGAATGGCTTGTCAGGACGAATTTAGCCGCCTCTGGGCTCGCGATCATAATACAAGGGCATCCCAGTATATGGGTTTTAAAAATATCCCCATACCTACACAATCCACCACCACCATAAGTTGACTGCAGCGTTTGTAGGAGAAGAAAAAGATGACATTTATATGAATACAAAAAGTATGTATTTTTGGAGATAACGACACAGAATCACAGACTTAGCAGGGAAAGCGTTTAACCGCCATCTCTACAGCAGAAAACATACAGGTGTCCCCCGCAAGAAACAAAATGGAGGTACAAAAATATTTTACAGTTAAGCCCATACAGGAAGATAACAAATAACCCCAATGTATCACAAGATTCACGACAATAGAATTTAGTAGCCGTAAGCCAGCCACGATTTAGGGTTAATACTCGTTCAACATTTTCATACATGTTGCCATGAAGACAAAATGAATACATTTTCCTATTAATCTACCGACTGACAAAAGTTCACGAGACCCATCCGTCGAATTGTGCAAATTCCACAGCGCAGCTAAAAGAGATTACTAATAATAGTTGAGCAAACAAGAGTTCATGCAGGGAAGCTATGCCTGAGACTTGCAAGTAGATCCCACAACTAAAAAACTTATATATATTTGTACTGTAGTGTCAAGCATGTTGGGCAGCAGAAGCAAAACATAGCATAAAACCAGAGCATAAACTAAGTAAGATTAAACATGCATGAAACCAAGAACAACAAACACACACTTGACACAATGATTTATGTGGAAACCCAAATCGGGAAAAAACCACGGGCAATGATTATCGGTCTTTTGTTATTCAAGGGAGAACTATAATAGCCTTCATAGGCATACACTCATCCTCTCCTCACACACTCGCTTCTCTCTAGCTCGCATTGTGTTCTACCTCTATGGGTATGCTCGTATATATAACATCTATCACTCAGTTACACAGACTAATCATGAATCGATCACATAGTTACACAAACAGTTCATAAGTAGGTGGCATGCATGTGTGTGTGCATGTGCGTTTGCATGTGCATGTGACCGCATGAGAAAATTCGTTAGCATGTTTCCAATAATCTCCACCTTGACAACAATTTACCTGATATATCATGCCCTTAATTAATTCATCACCTTTTCTGCAAACCAAGAGAAGCCAGACACCACAATAGCTTTTATAACAAAACTGGTTTCGTAAACATGTTTGCAGAATTCACTTTTGTATGGACCTTTTCCAGAGCCACTCCACCTTCATCGACAACCTGTCTTACAAAATGGTACTTAACAGAAATATGCTTCATCTTACTGTGATAAGCTGGACTTTTAGCCAAACGAATAGCACTTTGACTATCACAAAGTACTTTCACCTTGTCCTGCATCCTTCCAAACTCACCCAACAGACCCTATAACCAAATTGCCAACTTGCATGCATGTGAAGCAACCATATGCTCTGCCTCAGTAGTGGATAAAGCAACTATGTTTTGAAGCTTTGACATCCAACTAATAGGTCCTTCTGCAAGAGTAAAGACATATCCTGAAGTGGATCTCCTTTTGTTTAAGTCACCTGCAAAATCTGAATCTACATAACCGCAAACTGAATCTCTGGAACCATCATAGGTGATAGAATAACTACTTGTGCCTCTAAGATATCAAAGCACCCATTTCACTACTTCCCAATGCTCTTTTCCTGGATTTGCCATGTATCGACTGACAACAACAACTACATGTGGAATATTTGGTCTAGTACTCACCATCGCATACATCAAACTTCCCACTGCATTAGCATATGGTACACGAGACATATAATCTTTTTCTTCGTCATTACTAGGACATAAACTTGAACAAAGCTTGAAATGAGAAGCCAAGGGATTTGAACGGGTTTCACATTATTCATACCGAATCTCATAAGTATTTTCTCCACATACTTTTGTTGTTATAACCACATCTTACCATTTTTCCTGTCTTTGTGCATCTCCATGCCTAAGATTTGTTTTGCTACTCCTATATCCTTCATATCAAATTCCCTAGCCAACTTAGCCTTTAACCTGTTGATTTCAACCATGCTCTTGCTTGCCACAAGCATATCGTCAACATATAACACCAAAATAATGAACATGCCATTTTCCAACTTTTAAAAGTAAACACAATGATTATATTCATTCCTTGTAAATTTTTGGCTCACCATGAAGGAATCAAACTTCTTGTACCATTGCCTCAGAGATTGTCTTAGACCATACAAAGACTTCTTGAGTTTGCAAACAAACCTCTTATTGCGATCCTAAACAAACCCTTCTGGTCATTCCATATATATATCATCATCTAAATCTCCATGTAGAAATTTAGTTTTAACATCTAGCTGCTCTAACTCAAGATCAAGTAAAGAAGCTAGTGCTAACACAATACGAACTGAAACAAGCTTCACAACTGGTGAAAATATCTCATGAAAATCAATACCTTCCTTTTTAGAATACCCTTTTTCTACCAGTCTTGCTTTATACCTTTCGACTTTATCATCAACACCCTTTTTCAGTTTGTAGACCCACTTGCAACCGACAACCTTCCTATCCTTTGGAAGTTCTACCAGGTCCCATGTTTTATTCCTCTCTAAGGCATCCATTTCTTCGTTCATAGATTTCTTCCATTGAGCACTTTTAGATACCTTAATTGCTTCCTGAAAACAACTAGGTTCTCCATCAATAGAAACCAAAGCCACAGATAAAACATAATTGCCATACCTTGTAGGAGGATTCCTGACCCGTGAAGATCTCCTTAGAGATGGTTGAGGCATATCCTCAGTTTCTTGGATATTTTTTGCATCTACATATTCATCTTCTTCTTCTGGAACTTCTTCATGCTCCTTCCTTTCTGAAGATGGTTGAGTTTCCAATTGAATTTGTTGAACTTGCGGTAATTGTTCTTGTCTCACTTCAACATCTACCAATTCTGATTTTAAGAGTGAGGATTCATCAAATACTACATCTCTGCTAATGATGAGTTTGTGGACAGTAGGATCCCACAATCTATACCCCTTAACTCCATCACCATAACCCACAAAGAAATATTTCTTTGATCTAGGATCTAACTTAGAATGTTGATCTTTAGAAATAAGGGCATAAGCATCACAACCAAATATTCTCAAATTTGAAAAATCACACGAATGACCTGTCCATACCTCTTATGGAATATTACAGTTTATTGTAGTTGATGGTGACCGATTTATCATATAGCATATTTTAAGAACTGCTTCTGCCCACAATTCCTTTTTCATCTTGGCATTATTGAGCATGCTCCTTACTCTCTCTAGAAGAGTCGTATTCATTCATTCAACAACACCATTCTGTTGAGGAGTATAAACCATGGTCTTATGTCTTTTCGATCCCATCTTCCTTGCAATAGTTCTCAAATTCCATAGATGTGAACTCGCCTCCATTATCTATCCTTAAACACTTTATTGACTTGTCAGTGCTCTTTTCAACCAAATCTCTGAATTGCTTAAATGTATTAAATACATCAACTTTTCTTTTAAGTAAATAGACCCAAACCTTTCTAGAGTAATCATCTATAAATGTCACATAATATGACGATCCTCTAAAAGAAACTCTAGAAAATCTTATAACGAAGCAACAAATTGGAATAAAAGGTTTAATCCAATATATATATATATATATATATATATATATATAATTTAAAAAACCTTTGAAAAATCCACTTCTTAAATAAAAGTATCCACCTCACCCTTTATTATATTATATCTCACATTAAAACACACCTCCACCTTTTTATATTATAAAACCCATAACTATGTCTTAAGGCTCACGACCATATCCTTTTTGAATAAGACAAAAACCTTCAAAACTTTAGTTTATACCATGCATGCGAATACCATGCAAACTTTGATTTTTTTATAATCGATGCTCCTTTATGGGTGTAAGGGGAGCGCTTGTTTGGAAATCAATGCTCCCTTACTATGGATGGGGGAGCGTCGATGTGCTGGCACTTTGTGGTGCACAAACTAGGTGTGTCAATTTTTCAAAAATCAGTATTTTTGAAGTGTGAGAGTGTCGGCGCACCTCTAACACTGACTAGGGAGCGTCGATGACTTGAGATATTCAATCACGCCTTCTTGCGCTCTCTGAAGACCTGCATGAAATTCATCTTGGCTCACCTGTGACACCTACTCAATTCGCCTTGGCTCTGATACCACTTATTGGGTAGCGGAAGAAAAACATAGCTTAAAACCAAAGCATAAACTAAGCAAGATTAAACACACATGAAACTAAAAACAACAAACACACACTTGACACAGTGATTTATGTGGAAGCCCAAATCAGGAAAAAACCACGGGCAATGATTATTGGTCTTTTGTTATTCAAGGGAGAAGTAAAATAGCCTTCATAGGCATACAAACATCCTCTCCTCACACACTCGCTGCTCTCTAGCTCACATTGTGTTCTACCTCTATGGGTATGCTTTTATATATAACATCTATCACTCAGTTACACAGACTGATCATGAATCGATCACATAGTTACATGAACAATTCATAAGTAGGTGGCATGCATGTATGTGTGCATGTGTGTCTGCATCTTCATATGCATCTACATGTGACCACACGAGAAAATTCGTTGGCATGTTTCCAACAAAGAAAATCATGGAAATCAAAATGATAAATGATTGAATTCCATAACCACCTCTTTTGTTTATCACCGAAGAAGACACTGGGATTTTGAGAGTAAATCTTAAACGTCTCTCCTATATATGGCCATCCCATGAACCCTGGAGGCAGATGCATGAGCTTTTTGTTTCCAAGAATTGTTGTATTTTGAGTATTTTTACTTGTGTTTTAATTGATGCCTTATGAAATTCAGATGCCAGTTGCCCTTGTGAATGGAAATCCTTATGGAAGGTGTTGGGCCAGGGTAGGTTCGGGTTTGAGAGAAACCTTTCTTGTTGTTAAGTTGGAGATCATAGAGGTAAGCATGTATATTCGATAAAAAAATTGGTCATTCATAGAAAATCAAGGGAAATTGTAGAGTATTTCATTATTACAAATTATGTTGATTAATTCAAGTATGTCGACTAGAATATTCCTTTTTCCTTATTAACTAACAATTGTATAGTACTGCAAATAGATGGCATGGCAGTCTAAAGTTTAGCAATGAATTAAACTTCTATTGTGCGTTACATTTCAGTAAGATCTGGAAAAATGCTTAGAAATGTTATTAAACTGGTTCAATTAAATATTTATAAATTGCAATGCTTAAAAATCTGGTTGAAAATCAGTCCATGCTTAGATTAGATTCTTATGATACAACTTAAAATAAGTAATATTAGAAGGCATAGATGAACAATTATTATAACCATTGCTCTATTATCTCATATGTAAATGCTTCAAGGAATCTTTAACTCCGTGAAATAAAAATTTATGCTTAAGGAATCTTTAACTCTAAAAAAATTATGCTTCAATGAATTTAACTATGTGACTTATTAGTCCACATTGTAAATGGGTTCCTTAACTTATACTTGGAAGAGTATCCCTTCTTAATAATTAAATAGGGTGCATCGACGTGTATTAAAGTGCTTTATCGATGGCCCACAGGGGTTTGGTCTAGTGGCCAACGAACGTACTGTTAAGGTGTTCGTGTTGTTATGCAGGTAACGAGTTCAAACCTCGATTTATCCGGAGGTGTGATTGAGGGATGCACAATTCTCCCTAGGGGTTATAAGGTAGCCGAAAGTATTCGACTCCAAGTCACACGAGTACGATACTGCCGCCGTTGTCGATTCCCCTAGTCATAAAAAATAAAAAAAAATAAAAAAAAGTGCTTTACTGGTGTCCCGCTTCCTCCCCCCGAGAGGTTTCACTCATTTTTGTGCCCACCTGTAGAAATTATATCTCCCATCATTTGTTCCCCCTTTAACATCCAAGGGAGGGTTCGTCTCAGTAACAAGCATTCATAGATTTTGAGACTCCGACAAGTGCCCGAGGTCAACCATGGCAAGATTGTCTCTCATAATGTTCACCTTGACGATGCCACAAAGATACTCACTCACCACCACATTTGTGAAGCTATCTCGTTCTATCATTCAGATTTGTTTTCACATTTGACTCAGTCCAATCCCTGAGAGGTGGTTTTTATAGGGATTTGAAAAAGGATTTAAGAGGTCACCCAAGCCACATAAAATGGTGAAATTGCCTACTTCTGACATACATAATGGTAGGCCTTTCTAGGAGCACCCCCGAAGGGAAACCTCGCAGAGACCCCAAAGGGATCCCTCCTTCTTCTGACTAGTGTTTGTGGGTAAATACCAGAACCAGACCTGAGATGAGATCGAACACCATTGAGCTTCTCTTAGTCATATAACACATACTGTACCTTTGATTGCAAAGGAAAGCATAAGAGTGGACCTCATAGGTGAAAATATGAGTTTGTGAGGTTCAAGTGAAATGGTGGAATGCCTCTTTGAGGGCAAGACTATTCTTTATAACCAACCCCCCACCTATGGGCTTTATCTATTCTATGGGTGCCTTTTTTCCTTTGAATCATAAATATGATTTGAAATCAATAAGTATTAAATAGGAGGGTATTAGGATTCAAATTCTTGAAAAAGAAAGGTATCAGAAAAGGCAGATACAAATACGATAAGAAACTTCTGAACACTTTTGATAGTGTTTATGTGGGGGCGTTTAGACCTATTTTGGTGTTTTCTGCGGGGGCATTTAAGGCACCAACTCATATCCAAAACATTTCCTCGGGATATCGACCCTTCCTGGGTGGATTTCACCCCTTTCAAATACTGAATTCCACTCACTTCCAACTGTTGGGCCCGAGATATGATTACTTTTATGACGATTATTATACACTTTTTCCGCAAGTACATATGTGTTTTTCATATTTTAAAGGAGCTTTTTGAAGAATTTCATGATAAAACGGTATGATTGACACTAGGTACATGTGATTCATGTTTAATGATTATATTGAGTATAATTCATTGTGTTTTATGATTACCAAGATCTAATTCACATTTTTCTGGTGTTACAGGGAAAAAATGCACCACGTTTCTGCTTCCGGCACTTGATCCAGCACTCCTTTCGGCACTTGATCCGACACACTGTCCAGCACTGCGTATTGCACAAAAACGAAGAGTGACTTGGCGGTTATGGTATTGGCGGCTAGTGATGGGTGAATCGGGAACGTGGGTTTTGTTCATGCTTTCCCCCTTCAGCTACTGAGCTTCCGACAACTCAATTTTAGTTGTTCAAGAGGGCGATTATTGGCTCTCTTTGTTTTATCAGTTAGGGCATCATTTATTGTAATTTTCCGAATTTAGAAGTGGTTCGACCCTCCTGCGGTCGACCACTTGGTCTGTAAGCTTATAAATACCACTAGGATGGTCAGATGATTGTTAACCAAGTAGAAGAACCAATGTATTGGAGACAAACTCGTTTTTACTCTGTTTTTCTATTTTACATTGCCAGATTATATAAGAAATGTGTTTTTGAGTTTTTATGGTGAATTCATCTTGCTGAGCTCGTGGTGTGCTTTTAGAAAGTGACCACAACTTGTTGGGAGGCCCACCAACAGTCTAGTAACTGTCTTCGTGTTTGTTTATGCATTTCATAATTTAATTGTTCTCTTTATTTTCTGTACATGCATTTTTATTGTGTTAATTAGTTTGTTGTTACAATTTAATTGCTTTGATTCTCTCTTGCAGGGTAGAATGGAGGATTGTGTTAGCATGCATTAATCTTGTAGATTAGGAACTGACTTGCAAGTCCCTAGACTAACCCCATGC
>ML820733.1:73232-90253 GCA_009831015.1 Picea engelmannii
TTATTTGTCTTTGCTTGCTTGTTTATCTACTTGCTTTCATAGGGTAGTTTCTCATTGAATATAGGTTGGCAAGTTAAAGTAGTTTGATTTTATCATTTTCTTATTTAATAGTTGCTTTTGCTTATTGTTTATTGTTGAACTAGTTTGTTTTACATAGGGTTTTTACTTGCTTTCTTAGGACTATCCATCGATCCTTGGCCCAAAAGTACTTAGGTTACATAGTTTCAAGTTGCTTAGTAGGGTTTGCTCATTAGATAGGTTTGCTTGAGTGGATTAGCCTTAGATAGATGCCTTCATTAGTTAGACTATACTCCTACCATCCCTTCTACCTTTGGCATATATTTTGCTACAACTCTAAGTTTACTTACCCCGGGTTGACAATTTAATTGAGGGTTTTTTTGTGTCTTTTTAGTGCATATACAACACCCATCATTTTTGGTGCCATTGTCGAGGAGTTGTCTCAAGGTAAGAAGTAGTTAGGAAATAGATCAATCCTAGACCTTAGCATTAGATGGTGGCAGGGGAACTTTAAGACGAGAGGTAAGAACCTGCGCATCTGCTATTGCACGCTCCCCCAAGCCCAATGGTAGTTTTTCCTTTTTGTTTTTGTTTTATTTCATGAATAGACCTAGAGATCCACAAGGCAGATACATTAAATCTAAATCACACCTTTCAACCAAGGTTCCTTTCGATCTCTTTGGGGGAATGAACGTTCTGCTTATAAAATCTGCAGACCGATATCGAAAAACAAGAGCTAGCTCAACCTAAAGAGCTAAAATAGTCTCTGAGAAGAATAACACAGGGAGCATTGTAGAACAAGAAATTGATGCATCAATCATATTGGGACAGGAGGCAAGACCACTCGAGCCTTCCACAAAACCAAACAATACAACCTTTTCTTTTACACCACCACCAGGAAATCCTAATTTTGAAGATATCATAGGCCCTAAACAAGTGAATCTTTTGTTTGGTATTTCAACCAATGTGATTATCTCTCAAACTGACATAGAAACTTTGGCACCAATAATCTCAACCGACTCGAGTAGAGTCCCAGATATCCAATCAGTAGGAAGACCTTTCCATCAAAGATAAACCTTGTTCTCTTCAAAGATAAAACCACCTAGGTACTCTCTTTTTGGAAACCAAGCCAATATGGGTGATCAAGAGGACCATAACAATGTAAGAAATGGGGAGGAAGAAGAAAATGGAAACCAAACCAAAACTACCTTCATATTTCCGATTTTGGACACCACTCCAAATGTCAACATGAAGAATATTCCTCTCTTAGCACTGCCTACATTTTATGGTAAAAACAGTGAAGATCCAGACACCTTCCTATTTGAATTTGACATCTTTTGTAGGAGATACAACTATGTGCAAGATGCCCAGAAATTAAAACTCTTTCCTGCCACCCTTAAAGACTTTGCACTAAGATGGTTCATGGGGTTGGGAGAATCCAATATTAGGTATTGGGAAGCCATGAAAGACATCTTTCTTAAGAAGTACCAGGACTACGGCAAGACCAAAGAGTCTCATAATGACATCTTTAAAATCCAACAGTTAGAAGATGAGACCCTTGAAGACTATATGGAAAGATTTGGTTACATCTCCCATAAGTCAAAATACCATGACCTCCCAGAGGATGCAATTAGGGCTCTTTTCCTTAAGGGAATTTTAGAAGAATATCTAGAGATGATTAACCTGATGGCATCAGGTGACATCTCTCATAAACCATTTTCTAAGATACGTGAAATGTGTAAAAACTACTCAAAGAGTAGAGCCAAAACATGAAAGAATGTTCGAGACCCTTACAATAGAAGCTTAAAACCAGTTAGTTCAGGTGGTATTACAAGAGAAGAGATAGGGAAACTTCTCGAAAACTTCAAGACATACATCTTAAGAACAATAGGTTCCCAGTTGGACACCCTTAAAATAAAAAAGAAACAGGAGGAGGAATATGCAACAATGAGCATATATTTTCCAAGGTGCAAGAGGAAGCATTCCTCAAGGGAATGACCATTAGATAACATTTCAGTTTGTGGCTTCTGCTTAGAAGACCATTCAACTGAGAAAGGTCCATCCTTGCCCGGTTGATTAGCCATCTATAGGACTGGAGATCCTGGGGAGTCTTTTTATGCACCTAGGAGGCCATGGCATCCTAGGAGCCAACCCACATACCCAGATCCACAATCCCAAGTTCCACCCTATTATCAACAACAACAACGGTGGAACCCACTAGGTTGGAAAAACTGGTCTACTCAATACCAACATCCTTGGATTCAAGGATGGAGAGGAGGACACAATCAAGGAAACCCTCAAGCTCCACCTATCCCTATGTCCAACCATCCTTATCCTCAGTTCCCACCGAACACTCTGCAACTTCTACCAGGATTTGTTCCACCACCTTTACCTCCTATTCCAAAACAACAACTGCTACAATATCAAAATGCAAGCTCCCCGAGACCGAAAATATTACCAACACAACTAGTGTCGAATCCCAATAATAAGCCCCATCAACCTCTTCACAATGTTGATATGCAGGCCTTCCCGACATATGTTATTTCTCCTGTTCCATTACAGGAAATTCAACTAAAATCGGGAAAATTTTTAGATAGGCAGAGACCTTTATTAGTCATCCAGGAAGAAGAAGAAGAAGAAGAAACCACCAAACAACCCATGGATGACACTAGGTGGGAAGACGTTATTAACCTGAAGAATCAAGAACCCAAGCTTCCCCAAAATGAACCTTCAAAAATTACAAAGGTTCCTCCTTATCCAGACTGATTGGTAATTGAGAAACCTACCACCCGACCATAATTTGACATTTTGAATGAATTGAAAAATATTTGTGTCAAGATTATGTGTCAAGATTCCCCTGCTTCAAGCCATTAAAGACATTCCAATCTATAGTAATGTAGTCAAATAATTGTGTATTAAGAAGTCAAGTAGGAAGAAAAAGGACCCTCCTACAATACATTTGGTAGGAGGACTCTCTGAGTATATATCAGAGCAGCCAAAGCTAGAAAAATATGGGAATCCAGGAAACCCCGTAGTGACCATAACCATTAATGAGGTCTCCATCGAAAACACTCTCATAGACCTAGGAGCAACCATCAATGTTATGACCGCTACTACCTTGGAACAATTATAGTTTCAAACTCTTCTTCGGCCTACCCCAACCATTTTAGAATTAGAAGATAAGACTAGGGTTATACCTGAAGGGATTTTAGATGATGTCATGGTTACTTTAGCCTCATGGGAATACCCAGTAGATTTCCTTGTCATTCATTCAAAGGATCCTTCTAGAGGTCATCCCGTTATTTTGGGAAGACCTTGGCTAGCCACAACCAATGCATTTATTAGCTGTAGAGAAGGAGAAATGACCATCTCAAATGGTCTCTCTATCTAGAAGCTCACCATTTACCCTCTAGCTCAACCTATTATGGAGAATCTATGGTGGCTTGAATGTCCTTATGAGAATGAGGACTGGGAAGAACCCGTATTGCCAAGTGACCATGCATGGGCACTTCAGGAGCACACAACAGAAAATGTGCTAAACCAGTTCATTTCTGCTATCACATGTGTGGATTTCCAACAGTCTTTTCCCCAATTTGAGTATATGTTTGGGGAATAATTTCAAGAACAATTAGACCCATCCATATTGTCTTCGACATATTTTATTTTCGATATAGATGAGTCTTCCATGTCTTATACTATGCCCTACGAGATTAGTCCAGGGAAAGTTTTACATATAAACTCCGGGCTAGATGTAGACCAACAGAAACCGTTAGTAGATATCCTTAAAGAACAATCAGGAGAATTTGCCTGGGAATACACTAACATGAAGGGTATACACCCTGACACATGCATCCATCATATATACACCCAAGGGGAAATAACACTTGTTAGGCAACCCCAGAGAAGGATGAACCCGAACACTCAAAGACATAGTCAAGGAGTAAATCCAAAAGTTGTTAAATGTCATATTTATCTATCCCATCTCCAACAGTAAGAGGGTATCCCCTCTTGTAGTGGGTCCAAATAAAGTGATTGGGAAATGGAGAATTTGTGTTGATTTTCGGGAACTCAACAAAGCCACTCTGAAAGACTACTTTCCTCTTCCTTTTATTGACCAATTTCTAGACACCTTGTCTGGAAATAAGTATTTCTTCTTTCTATATGGGTATAGTGGGTACAATTGGATTCTTATAG
This sequence comes from Picea engelmannii, assembly GCA_009831015.1. NCBI lineage: Eukaryota > Viridiplantae > Streptophyta > Pinopsida > Pinales > Pinaceae > Picea > Picea engelmannii. The sequence goes on from ML820733.1 coordinate 77,445, forward strand.
AACCTCAGGACCAGGACAAGACAACCTTTACTTGTCCTTGGGGAACCTATGCCTATAGGATCTTACCATTCGAATTATGTAATGCTCTTGCCACTTTTCAATGAGCAGTTTTAGGGATATTTGCCGATCTTATTCATGATTGTGTGGAGGTCTACATGGATGACTTCACAGTCTATGGAAACACTTACCAGGAAGCCTTAGACAACTTAGAAAAAGTCCTCATCAGATGCTAGGAAATGAACCTATCTCTAAGTCATGAAAAATGCAAAATGTTGTTAACTGAAGGAGTGGTTCTAGGACATCATGTTTCATCTGAAGGGATAAAAGTTGATCCTGTAAAGATTGAGTTCATTGTCAGACTTCCATCCCCCAAGACTCATAAAGAGGTGATAATATTTCTTAGACATGTCGGATATTACCGACGGTTTATTGAAAATTTTACAAAGATTGTTGCACCTATGTTTGGATTATTGATAAAAGATGTTGATTTTGTTTGGACTGAGAAATGTCAAGCTGCCTTCGAAACCCTGAAAGCTAAGTTGTCTATGGAACCAGTTCTTAGAGGGCCCAATTGGACTCTCCCATTTCATATATCCATTGATGCCTCCAACATTGCAATAGGAGGGGTATTAGGGTAGAAATAGGACCAGCCGGCCTAGGCCATTTATTTTGTAAGAAAGAATTTGTCCCCTGCCGAGTTGAACTATACAGTCACCGAGAAGGAATTCTTGGCAGTTGTTCATGCTATTAACAAGTTTCGTCATTACATTACAGGTTATGAAGTATTTGTACACACTGATAATTTCGCCATTAGATTCCTCATGAACAAACCTATAACTAATGGCCGAGTGACTAGGTGGCTCTTGTTATTGCAAGAATTTAATATCACTATGCTTGACCAACCTGGAAAGGATAATGTAGTAGATGACTTTCTTTCCTGAATAGAAAATGAGGATGATGATATCCCTGTAGATGATAGTTTCCCATGCGAGCATCTTTTTTCCCTCTTTGTCAATAAGCCATGGTTTGCGGATATGGAAAACTATCTAGCTACTAGGAAGTTACCGTCTCATTTGTCACCTCATGAAAAGAGGAAAATTATTACACAGAGTGCTAATTACTCTTGGGTTGGTCATGATATTTTTCGCACAGGTCCTGATTTGATTATTTGTAGATGTGTTCGAGAGGATGAGGTACCTGAAATACTACGAAGTTGTCATGATGGACCATGTGGTGGCCATTTCTCTGACAAACGCACAGCATATAAGGTATTACATTCAGGTTACTATTGGCCTAGCATTTTCAAAGATGCTGCCAAGTATGTGAGAAGTTGTGATAGTTTCCAAAGGATAGGAAGACCTACGTTAGCTGACAAAATGCCTTTGCGTGCCCAAGTCATGATAGAACCCTTTGAAAAATGGGCCCTCGAATTTGTAGGAAAAATTTCACCCATGTCCCATAGGAAGAACTATATCTTGGTTTGTATGGACTATGTCACCAAATGGGTAGAGGCAAAATCCCTATTTAGGGCTACAGAGAAGTCTATTGTCGAATTCATCTATGAAGACATATTTACCCACTTCGGTGTCCCTCGTGAAATTGTTACCGACCAAGGCACTTAATTCACTTCAAGCTGATGAAAGAGCTAACATAGAAATATGGGATTAAACATCGTAAATCTTCTCCATACCACCCGCAAGCCAATGGTCAAGTAGAATCCACAAACAAAGTTCTGGAAGCCATCTTGACCAAGAATGTTCAGTTACATCACTGGGATTGGGTTGATAGGATCCTAGAGGCTTTGTGGGCATATCGAACCACCTGGAGGAATACCACTGGGCATACCCCTTAGGGGCTAGTATACGGGAAACAAGTACTTTTACCAATAGAATTCCAAGTAAGGACCTTCCATATTTCCGCAGAGTTAGGATTGAACCTGGATGAGGCTCAGAAGAAACGAGCCCTACAATTGAATGAATTGGATGAAATCAGGCAAGATGCTATCCAATGAATGATATTAGTCCAAAACCAGAGGAGCAAGTGGCATGAAAAGTTTATTAAAAAAAAGCACTTCCAGCCTGGTGATTGGGCCCTGTTGTTTGATTCCTGATTCAAAACCTTCAAAGGAAAACTTACCACCTGTTGGTTGGGCCTTTATGAGGTAGACATTGTATATGACAATGGAGCTATAAAAATTAAAACAATTGATGGTGGACAAGTCTCCTTTATGGTAAATGGACACCGAATTAAATTTTATCATAAGCCCATTTCCAGAGAGGATTTTCTACAAGTCATGTCAACTGACAAGGCATTGGCCCTAGTAGATGGGGAAGTCCCCCCTTGTTCTTGAAATTTTTTTTTCCTACTATATATATGTAAATAGTTTTTGAATTTTGTTAATAAGGTAATTCTAGAGGTTTCTGTAAGTATTTATTTCACCAAGAGTACACAATTTCAAGGATCTTTCTTCAAAATATTGTTATACTTGAATTTTGTGTCTGCTAAACAATCGAATGAATATTGACTTACTGTAATTAGCCATGTTTTTTGTTTTTGCAAAAATTCTCATTTTTTAAGGCATTCTAAGGCAGTTTCTCTTGAAACTCTTCACCACTGTATAAGGAAGTGATACCATAACTATCAAGCCTAGAGGTCTCTCGTACATTTTTTCCAAGAAACCTGAGTAAGTGAGTCAAGTGTCTTTATCAAAGGGTAACAAGGAGTTCTAATTAGCAGTTAGCCATGGAAACATCACAATAACTACAAAAGAAGAAAGTGAGTTGAGCCTAGAGATATCGTTCTGTTCTTTCTCAATGGTACCATCCACTAAACACTAAATAGTTTGATTATATCATATCTTTAGATAGGCCACATCCGCTTAAGTACCCCTTACATTGGGACAATCACTAATAATATAACGGAAATTCATCCTCTAACATAAATACCATCCCAATTGAAAAAAGAAAAAAAGTTGTTTTCAGAGTTGTTCCCCCATCTTCATGCATAAGCAATCTTATACTAAAATCGTAAAATATGGAGTGCCAGTCTCTAATGGTTTAAGAGGCTAACTCACCAAGATACTGAACAAGTCTGCTGGCAACAGGTACTGGCCTGTGGTATGACTAGGTAAAATCGTCGGAGTACTGAACAAGCTTGCTGGCGGTGGGGCATTCTACCTAGCGAGGATGGTAATCTGACAAAAATAATTAATAAATTTAAACTTCTCCTGATGTACGAAATTAATTGCATAAAAAGATGACATGAAGTATGTGTGGTTAAGCTAAGGTTAATGAACTCCATAAACTTTCCATTGGGAAATAGCTCTAAGACTATCTTGAAACTCTCTTGCCTACCTCTTCTTATCTATATATAGGACATCTTATCCTATAGGTGGGGCCATCTCCTAACTGTCTCATCAGACCAATCTGTGAAATGTTATTTCTACACTTGACATACTATAAATCTTCGGCTATTGGGGAATACTTATTGGTTTCCTATACTTTTGATTGTGAGGTGTCACAATACTTAGGTGTGGGGGAGGGGTTCATGAGCTGACAAATGATAATTGCCTAGATAAATAAGTCTTTGCAAGAATTTTTGTATTATTACCATGATATAGGTTATTACATTGATATTCATGTTATTTTTGAAATGCTTAACTCCTGTGTGCTCTAAATTACTAAACACATACTTAACAGACCACTCTTTATCGGTTACTTAACATACCACTCTTTATCGGTTTATCGTTTCATTACAAGCTGTTTATTGTAGGTTTGACAATACATTTTTATGCTTTCTATAACCTGTTCATTGTAGTTCTTTGACATTATTTGTCATATGCAAGAAGATTGAGTGAGCATGGAGCATTCTGCCTCTGCTCATTAACTACTGTGATTGTAAAAAACACTTCAAATTTGCAGGCTATCCATTATAAGAGGTGAAAATGCACTTAACACAGAGGTACCGGATGAATTACCGTATGAGGTGTCGTATGAGATGTCGTTTGAGGTGTCAAATGAATTACTATGTGAATTACACACTAGTAACTATCCTAGATTCCAGGTAACCATAACTCAATTACATTCAATTGAATTGGTTGCAGACATTGATTGTAGATGCTTCATATGTTTATGATCAAATGTCCAAGTCAAAATATCTGGACATTGATCTAATTACGCACCATTACATTGCCCCAAAGCAAGCCATTGAATTCTAATTTCCCACACATGGAAACTCACGTGCACATGTGTGCAACGTACTCCACCATAAGCACATTCAAAATCCAGTTGGGCAAACATTATCTCCATTTGCCATTGCCATTTTCTCTCCTCTGCGTTAATTAATCACGCCCAACCTCTTCCATATTGTCCTCTGTTCAAAACACATTCGGCTTGTGCTCAATCCGTTCCATTGCTTGGATCGATTACGCCCTTGCTTGGTGAAATTCACCTTTGTCACAATGCCCAGGAGATAAAAACCCTCCTCCTATGCAGATTTGTTTTCCATTCTCGAATTTGCACAATGCATAGAAGTGTTTTTGCGCACAGGATGGGGGCCATTTCTGTCTATCTTGCAGGGCCACGATGACGACCTCTCCATGCAATTTGCAGTCGGTTTCAATGGTAAGACAACACATGTAGGGTCTCTTACCTTTGAAGTCACAAAAGAGTCCATTGTTGCAGCAACAAAGCTCCCAAGAATGGGAGATAGATGGTTCAAAAACCACCAATTGTCATGCTCAAGTTACAACAGGGTGTTTAAGCCCAAATTCGAGAGAAATTCAAGAGCAAACGGGTATGCTAAGGAGTGTATAAAGGCAGAATTGATCAACCCCCTCATCGTCATCACAAGGTTAATTACATGTGAAGGTAGATACTCCACCTTCAAATCTTGTCATTTCAGATTGTTGGCCCATTTTCTGTTCAACAAACCCTTGAACTTCCCCTTCTATTTTCTCAAAATCTTGGAGAAGATGTCCTCTGAAGTGAGGAAGAATGTGACTAACCCCCATAAAATTCTCTTTCATCATGGCTTGATCAAACTCCTTGTTCTATCCGAGTTAGAGAAACATGGGAAAACTTGGGATGCCTTTATCTACCAATTTTCAAACCCTCACTTGACAGTTAAGACCGACAAAAAACCACTTAGCCTAAGAAATATCTCTCCATCCAAGCCTCACTCTCCAAGAACTCAAAACTCCCTTGCACAAACCCCCTCTTTGCCGGAACAATAAAAAAAGATTGTTGATATCCTTGCTTCCTCCTCGAGTAAAAAGACCAAGAGCAAAGACCAAAAGAAGCCTATTGTTAATCCCTCAATGCTTTCAATTTCTCTTGAACCCCCACCTAAGAATCTCCAAGAAGTAATCCAACAAGACTTTCCCATCATTCCCACAAATAGGAGGGGAGCCAATCAATTTGGTAAAGGGCCCTTTCGGAAAAGTACCCAGAACACAAGAACAAAAACTTATGAAAAACCTTCATCTACTTCGGATCCTATCCAAGTGTCCTCCGATCTTGAGAGCCCTCACAAGAGACCTAGGGAAGTTTCTGCAAATGGATTAGAGCCACTAAGGAAGACAAAATTAGAGCCTACCTCTCCTTACCAATCCCCCATCACTCCTACTTCACTCATGCCTACTCTAGATCCTAAAATCGATAGATTGTCCACATCCCTCAAAGGATCTAATCTTTCCTCAGAGATCACCAATTCTATCCCAACCATACAACAACTACAAAAAGAAAACCATCAACTTCTCCAACAATTGGAAGAGAGGAAGACAATATATACACACCTTCATCATGACAATGTATTCCTTCAGGAAAAAGTTAACTCCCTTCAATGATTGGTCGATGGGATGACCAAATCTAACCACAACCTCAAAGCACAACTGAAGCAACATAAGAGGCACAAGGCAAAGTCTTCACAGCAAGAAGGAGAAGCTTCCAAAGCTGATCCTCCTTAGCAAGCCTAGTCACGAGGGGTAACTTATTTTTGTTTGCAGTGGGACCTGCAAAATTGTAAGTGTGGGGGTAATGTTGGGCCTGAGATATGATCACTTTTATGACGGTTATTATACACTTTTTCCGCATGTACATATGTGTTTTTCATATTTTAAATGAGCTTTTTGAAGAATTTCATGATAAAACGGTATGATCGACACTAGGTACGTGTGATTCATGTTTAATGACTATATTGAGTATAATTCATCGTGTTTTATGATTACCAAGATCTAATTCACGTTTTTCTGGTGTTACAGGGAACAAACGCACCATGTTTCTGCTTCCGGCACTTAATTTGACACTCCTTCCAGCACTCGTTTTGGCACTTGATCCAACACTCTGTCTACCATTGCGTATTGCAAAACAACAGGGGGAGACTTGGCAGTTATGGTATTGGCAGCCAGTGATGGGCGAATCAGGAATGTGGGTTTTGTTCATGCTTTCCCCCTTCATCTACTGTGCTTTCGACAACTCTGTTTTAGTTGTTCAAGAGGGCGATTATTGGCTCACTCTGTTTTATCAGTTAGGGCATCATTTATTGTAATTTGTCAAATTTAGAAGTGGTTTGACCCTCCTGTGGTCAACCACTTGGTCTATAAGCTTATAAATACCACTAGGATGGTCAGATGATTGTTAACCAAGTACAAGAACCATTGTATTGGAGACAAACTCATTTTTACTCTGTTTTTCTATTTTACATTGCCAGATTATATAAGAAATGCGTTTTTGAGTTTTTATGGTGAATTCATCTTGTTGAGCTCGTGGTGTGCTTTTAGAAAGTGACCATAACTTGCTGGGGGGCCCACCAACAGTCTGGTAACTGTCTTCGTGTTTGTTTATGCATTTCATAATTTAATTGTTCTCTTTATTTTCTGTACATGCATTTTTTTTGTGTTAATTAGTTCGTTGTTATAATTTAATTTCTTTGATTCTCTCTTGCAGGATAGAATGGAGGATTGTGTTAGCATGCATAAATCTTGTAGATTAGGAACTGACTTGCAAGTCCCTAGACTAACCCCATGCGCAATTAGATGTTAGATTATGCTTTGATTTATGATTTTATAGTCAAGTTTAAAACAACGTTTTAATTAGAATAGAACAAAGTTTTTATTTGGGTCCTCTTCGATAAGGATTTGATGGATGAATAGAGTTAATTCCAATTTTTTATTATAGTTTGATTATCTCATTTTTATATAGATCTTGTTTAATTAGTTGTTGGTTAATGTAGTTGTTAGTTTACTTTTTAATATCATGTTTTAAATTTCTGTTCTTAAGCATTTTCTTATTACAAGTTTGAATTGTTAGAATAGATATAACATAGTTCCATTTATGTAATTTATTTCCTAGAGTTAAATTGCAATTGTATTTCTTAGTTAATAGCTTGAGTTTAAGTATGAATTTTGCTTATGTAGTATAGAAGTATAATGATGATCTCGTTATGTTGTTGATGGTTCATATATGAATATGCAGGGAATTTAACATTGTTTTGTCATGGCTAAACTCTAGTTGGATTGTTTAATCCATACCTTTCACTTTGCCATTGAGATTAGTGTTGAGCTTATACCGCTTGAATTGTCCTTTGTGGTCAAGTGTCACCGAGATATCATCCGACACCGAAGACATTCACACAACCACCAACATGATATTTGAGTTTTTTGTAGATTAAAGATAGTTTCTTGTTTTCGTAGATTAAAGATAGTTTCTTTCTTTTGTAGATTAGAAGATAGATTTCTTGCTTTCATAGCTTAGAAAATAATTTTATTGTTGTTGTAGGATAGATAGACTTTTCTTTGATAGATTAGATAGCAATTTGCTTATCATAGATTAAGAATTAGTTGTTAGTCCTTCTTGCTTTCGATTAAATAGATTTCCTTTCATGAATTAGAAATCATTTTGAATTAAGAATCTAGTTCACTTGCCTCTTAGGCTAGATAGTTGTTCAATGAGAAGTTTTCATTTGATTACTTGTAGTAGAAGTTATCTTAGAATAGCTAGTTGTCTTTTTCTTATTTGTCTATTTTCTTTAATAGGTTAGTTAGGTGTCTTTGCTTACTTGTTTATTTTCTTTAGTAGGTTAATTAGTTGTCTTTGCTTGCTTGTTTATCTACTTGATTTCATAGGGTAGTTTCTCATTGAATATAGGTTGGCAAGTTAGAGTAGTTTGCTTTTATCATTTGCTTATTTAATAGTTGTTTTTGCTTATTGCTTATTGTTGAACTAGTTTACTTTACATAGGGATTTTACTTGCTTTCTTAGGACTATCCATCGATCCTTGGCCCAAAAGTACTTAGGTTACATAGTTTCAAATTTCTTAGTAGGGTTTGCTCATTAGATAGGTTTGCTTGATTGGATTAGCCTTAGATAGTTTCCTTCATTAGTTAGACTATACTCGTACCAACCCTTCTACCTTTGGCATATATTTTGCTACAACTCTAAGTTTACTTACCCTGGGTTGACAATTTGATTGAGGGTTTTTTGTGCCCTTTTAGTGCATATACAACACCCATCACCAACTAAGAAAACACTGAGGAAGGCAATATGAATAAGAAAGGAAAGCATAGCCCAAGAATTGCAGCTTAAAGAATCTTGTCTACAGGGTTCTTTTGTCCAATTTGCTAAGAATCTAAGATTTAAAGTGAAATAAAATTAGTGTTTGACATGAGTTTTCCAAAATGCCCAAGAATTGCAGTTTTAACAATCTTGTCTACAGTCGCACCATTTTTCACAAATATTTTATGTTTTTTAGTTTCATTATGTTGCACCATTTTCCTCAAATATTGTATGTTTCTTAGTTTCATTATGAAGAGACCTATATATTGCCTCCTCCCTTGGAAGATATTGTACTTTAGGGAGATGACTTTTAAGCTTCCTTAGTGCACATTTTGGCATGTTGTACTTTCCAGTCCTATTGACCTATTTTGGTCATTAGTGGAATAAATATATCCTTGCAGAATTTATCATACAAGAGTATTATCATAGTTGCATAGCTCCTGCAACTTGGAATAAAGATATCATACAAATCTCACTTTGAAGGCAGTATTTTCTATTTTCAAACTTGCAGTATTTTCTATTTTCAAACTTGCCCCGGCAGGGACTACGTTGTTATGCAACACTTGTTAATTTAATATTAAGTAATCCATGTTGAAGATATTTTTTATGTTTTCATTAATCTTTAGTTGAGGTGTGCAATTCATATATATTGGTCACATATACAAACTTTTGATAAAGTTATATTACACCAATCAATAATCAATCATAAGTTGTATTATTATTAATAAGAGATAGAAATTAGTGACAATGAATTATTAAAGATATAGGTTTTTTAATATATTGTTTATGAATAAAATGGATATTTTATTATTTTCAATTTTAGAAGAATATATCAAATTAACATATTTTATCTTTATAAGGTGTACATTATCATGAAGAACAATATTTCACATCCACTCTTTATATCTATCCTCATAATTACTAGCCCAACATAAAAAAATTGATATAGTTATTCTTGTTATTTGGTATTCATGCAAACAAATAGTTGTAGTCTAAACATTCTACGAAATGAGTCTTTTATGACGATTGTTTCTGGGGACATTTGTCTGAAATCTGGTGAAAAATTGTCAGTATCACATATTTGAGTGATTATTTCTGTATAAACTAAGTGCCCTAGGGGTTTTTCAGCACGTTGAATCCATTTTTGCATTCAGAGATGGATTTTAAACAACAAAAAAATGATATTGTGCAAATTTATATCATTGGATTCTAGTGAAAAAGTCCATTTCGTAGAATAGTTAGGCAACACCAAAAAAAGATAAAAAAACAATTTTGGAAATCATATCTTTCTCGAGTTTCGATGTTGGAGTCACTAAGGATATCATCTTCCCAAATTTTGAATGATTCTTTGGTTCTATGGAAATTGTCACAACTAATTTGCGACTGCAACTTCAACCAAATATCTTCAAGTCCATTTAATGCTCTTTGAACCAGGTTTTCAAGAACCCAATACATCTTGAATCAATATCTAGATCAACCAAACAACATCTAGTTTCCCAATAATATCTGATTCTAAAAGTATCATATTTCTTGAAAACAAATCATTCCTCAGTATGGTCACCAAAAATGTTAATGTTTAGATTGATTACGGTCCAATCAACAACCTCACGAGGATATGAATCCCCCAACATTTTTAAATATGTGGTACTCCTCTTTGGTTGAAAGATGTATCTTGGATATCTTGGATTAAGGAGAATGCTAGGCCAAAAAACTCAGATATTTATTGTTTTGATGTGTACATGTAATGGTTCTTGATAACCATATTTTCTCTTTATGTGAAACAAGTAACTTCTAAACAATAAAAAATTGAAGGAAGGCTTCAATATCAGAATATATGTATGCTCAACAACACACACACACACACACACACACACACACACACACACACACACACACAGATCACATACAAATAGTGGATAGATCCATATCTTCTCACAAGAAAAAAGAGGAAATAATTTTGATAATTTTAAAGAACTTTAAATGAGTTTTGCATTCATAACTTGAAAGAATTTGATGGGAATAATTCAAAAATATCATCCTTAGAGATCCCAAGATCCGAGAAATATTTTAAAGTAAAACCATGAAGTAGTTCTCAGTGGAGTTTCATGAAGATTTTCAACAATACAAAACATCTCAGCAAACCAATTAACCAAACCTTTCGAAATAAAGCTTGTGAAACACAAGGACTAAATTTCCATGAATCCAATAGACAACCTTGATTTACATCTGGCAGTCACATACATGGCTTGTAAATACTCCATGACCATATATTAAAGAAAATTCTTTGAAGAATACGAGAGAAACACTGAAGAACTCAACCTTAAGTTTAGTTCATAAATATTGCATAAAGCCTTGAGAAAATGGTGTAGAGGAAAGAAGAAGAAGAAGAAAAAATTTGCTTTCTAATCAGAAACCTAGTTGCATACTGATCATTGGACCCTTCTATTTTGATCTTCTAATTGCCTGCTTCTAACCCTTTGATGGAGTCTTCTCTTTCTTTTTAAAATCTTCTCTTCTAACTTCTTGAGGTAGTTAGGGTTTTCTCTTCTTGAAATAATCACTTTAAATAATGCCTCATTGAAGCATCATTATTGATTTTTTATCATTTACATTCATGTCTTGAATGGGCCCCTTTTCATTTTTAATAAACGTTTTTAAATAAACTTTTATTTTGAAAATTTTAACAGGTTTCCTTTTTAAAAAGAGGACTCTATTTTAACTTTATGGGAAAGACTTTTTACCTTTCAGCCATGGAAAAAATTCTATATGCAATATTCATCATCTTAGATTTCTAACAAGTCCTCCTGAGTGAGATTTCAAGTTTTGGATCTCAAGATATAAGCTCATGAAGTCGAGGTACTAAGCATATTTATCAGCAAGACATAAAAATATAGTTGACTATTCTTTCAATTTCTAATAATAGAATGGACAATTTCAGCTCTTGAAATCTGTTCTGTCATGTTTCTCGTCAAATTACCTTTCCAACATGGTATATTTTTTTGAAAATCGACACTCGAATCTCGAGATACGACCTTCAGAAGTTTGTTTCTCAACAATTGTTCATCCAACTCATACATTAATCTTAGCCATTCATTCAAATTCGCCTCCTCCCTTTAAAAATTCTTCTTTTTCTTTTATAATACACATATCACATGTGTTTTTGGTGTTGAGAGTTTAGTGTATATATTAAAAAGTTTACCATACCTTTCATGTGAAGCATATGGAGACTATGGAAATTTGGAGATTCGACCTTATTTCATGAATTAATTAAAAATTTGATAGCCCAGTCAACATCCACCTAATGCCCAGTCGATGTGAAGTCAGTAATGAGCCATCGTCCACACCATCGATGAGTCGACATCCACGTGTCATGATTCCATTTGCTACTATATGTCATCATTTCGTTCACTTCCATATGTCATAATCTCATTGTTTAATAGGTATTTGAATTAGTTTAAAAGATAAGTTAAGTGTGGGGAATATGGGACAAGAGAATGGAGGGATGTCATGAGGGAGAAGAGAAAGGAGGGTTGTTGGTTTGAGGGGGGTGTGGAGGGATGAGGGTTATGAACCCGTGAAGGAGCGAAGTGAGGGAAAAACGAGAGAAAAAAATCTAAGTATGGGAAGAAAAGGGAGTAAGGGGAGGATAGATGGAGGGATAAGGAGATAAGAAAATTTATAAGTATGAAGAGTATAAGAGAAGAGAGGAGGAAGGAGTGTGTAAATAAATTCAAAAAATAAACTAAGTATAGAAGATAGGAGTGGAGGGGAAAAGGAGAAAAATTCTAAGTGTGGATAGAGTGTAAGAGAGGAAAAAGAGAGGAAGAGTATAAGTGTAGAAGAGTGTAGAAGAGTGGAGAAGAGTGGAGTAATGTAGCTCCAAGAAAATGTCTAATTCCAAGAAATTAAATAAAGGAACTTGTTCTAATAGATTAAGAGAGAAGTACCAAGAGATTAATGGTTCCAAGAGAATATTGTAAATGTGGTTTCAAGACAAAAATTAGCTATATTGCACATGGAAAAGCGTGTTTTTGGAGGTTAGACGAAAACCTGGATATCTTGAGCATACAAAGTCAGATTTTGAATCTGCGAAATGTGTGATGAAACTGAGAATGTGATCTATGCCATGAACTTATAATTATTTTAAATTTTCTTTTTCTATTATCAATTGTTTTTATTATTCCAAAGAGCAGGAAATTGAGGTGACCAAATTTTCAATCAACAATGAGTTACAACTTGAACAATCTGTCTTTCTTC
>ML820733.1:90353-110305 GCA_009831015.1 Picea engelmannii
AATTTTTTTTTCCTACTATATATATGTAAATAGTTTTTGAATTTTGTTAATAAGGTAATTCTAGAGGTTTCTGTAAGTATTTATTTCACCAAGAGTACACAATTTCAAGGATCTTTCTTCAAAATATTGTTATACTTGAATTTTGTGTCTGCTAAACAATCGAATGAATATTGACTTACTGTAATTAGCCATGTTTTTTGTTTTTGCAAAAATTCTCATTTTTTAAGGCATTCTAAGGCAGTTTCTCTTGAAACTCTTCACCACTGTATAAGGAAGTGATACCATAACTATCAAGCCTAGAGGTCTCTCGTACATTTTTTCCAAGAAACCTGAGTAAGTGAGTCAAGTGTCTTTATCAAAGGGTAACAAGGAGTTCTAATTAGCAGTTAGCCATGGAAACATCACAATAACTACAAAAGAAGAAAGTGAGTTGAGCCTAGAGATATCGTTCTGTTCTTTCTCAATGGTACCATCCACTAAACACTAAATAGTTTGATTATATCATATCTTTAGATAGGCCACATCCGCTTAAGTACCCCTTACATTGGGACAATCACTAATAATATAACGGAAATTCATCCTCTAACATAAATACCATCCCAATTGAAAAAAGAAAAAAAGTTGTTTTCAGAGTTGTTCCCCCATCTTCATGCATAAGCAATCTTATACTAAAATCGTAAAATATGGAGTGCCAGTCTCTAATGGTTTAAGAGGCTAACTCACCAAGATACTGAACAAGTCTGCTGGCAACAGGTACTGGCCTGTGGTATGACTAGGTAAAATCGTCGGAGTACTGAACAAGCTTGCTGGCGGTGGGGCATTCTACCTAGCGAGGATGGTAATCTGACAAAAATAATTAATAAATTTAAACTTCTCCTGATGTACGAAATTAATTGCATAAAAAGATGACATGAAGTATGTGTGGTTAAGCTAAGGTTAATGAACTCCATAAACTTTCCATTGGGAAATAGCTCTAAGACTATCTTGAAACTCTCTTGCCTACCTCTTCTTATCTATATATAGGACATCTTATCCTATAGGTGGGGCCATCTCCTAACTGTCTCATCAGACCAATCTGTGAAATGTTATTTCTACACTTGACATACTATAAATCTTCGGCTATTGGGGAATACTTATTGGTTTCCTATACTTTTGATTGTGAGGTGTCACAATACTTAGGTGTGGGGGAGGGGTTCATGAGCTGACAAATGATAATTGCCTAGATAAATAAGTCTTTGCAAGAATTTTTGTATTATTACCATGATATAGGTTATTACATTGATATTCATGTTATTTTTGAAATGCTTAACTCCTGTGTGCTCTAAATTACTAAACACATACTTAACAGACCACTCTTTATCGGTTACTTAACATACCACTCTTTATCGGTTTATCGTTTCATTACAAGCTGTTTATTGTAGGTTTGACAATACATTTTTATGCTTTCTATAACCTGTTCATTGTAGTTCTTTGACATTATTTGTCATATGCAAGAAGATTGAGTGAGCATGGAGCATTCTGCCTCTGCTCATTAACTACTGTGATTGTAAAAAACACTTCAAATTTGCAGGCTATCCATTATAAGAGGTGAAAATGCACTTAACACAGAGGTACCGGATGAATTACCGTATGAGGTGTCGTATGAGATGTCGTTTGAGGTGTCAAATGAATTACTATGTGAATTACACACTAGTAACTATCCTAGATTCCAGGTAACCATAACTCAATTACATTCAATTGAATTGGTTGCAGACATTGATTGTAGATGCTTCATATGTTTATGATCAAATGTCCAAGTCAAAATATCTGGACATTGATCTAATTACGCACCATTACATTGCCCCAAAGCAAGCCATTGAATTCTAATTTCCCACACATGGAAACTCACGTGCACATGTGTGCAACGTACTCCACCATAAGCACATTCAAAATCCAGTTGGGCAAACATTATCTCCATTTGCCATTGCCATTTTCTCTCCTCTGCGTTAATTAATCACGCCCAACCTCTTCCATATTGTCCTCTGTTCAAAACACATTCGGCTTGTGCTCAATCCGTTCCATTGCTTGGATCGATTACGCCCTTGCTTGGTGAAATTCACCTTTGTCACAATGCCCAGGAGATAAAAACCCTCCTCCTATGCAGATTTGTTTTCCATTCTCGAATTTGCACAATGCATAGAAGTGTTTTTGCGCACAGGATGGGGGCCATTTCTGTCTATCTTGCAGGGCCACGATGACGACCTCTCCATGCAATTTGCAGTCGGTTTCAATGGTAAGACAACACATGTAGGGTCTCTTACCTTTGAAGTCACAAAAGAGTCCATTGTTGCAGCAACAAAGCTCCCAAGAATGGGAGATAGATGGTTCAAAAACCACCAATTGTCATGCTCAAGTTACAACAGGGTGTTTAAGCCCAAATTCGAGAGAAATTCAAGAGCAAACGGGTATGCTAAGGAGTGTATAAAGGCAGAATTGATCAACCCCCTCATCGTCATCACAAGGTTAATTACATGTGAAGGTAGATACTCCACCTTCAAATCTTGTCATTTCAGATTGTTGGCCCATTTTCTGTTCAACAAACCCTTGAACTTCCCCTTCTATTTTCTCAAAATCTTGGAGAAGATGTCCTCTGAAGTGAGGAAGAATGTGACTAACCCCCATAAAATTCTCTTTCATCATGGCTTGATCAAACTCCTTGTTCTATCCGAGTTAGAGAAACATGGGAAAACTTGGGATGCCTTTATCTACCAATTTTCAAACCCTCACTTGACAGTTAAGACCGACAAAAAACCACTTAGCCTAAGAAATATCTCTCCATCCAAGCCTCACTCTCCAAGAACTCAAAACTCCCTTGCACAAACCCCCTCTTTGCCGGAACAATAAAAAAAGATTGTTGATATCCTTGCTTCCTCCTCGAGTAAAAAGACCAAGAGCAAAGACCAAAAGAAGCCTATTGTTAATCCCTCAATGCTTTCAATTTCTCTTGAACCCCCACCTAAGAATCTCCAAGAAGTAATCCAACAAGACTTTCCCATCATTCCCACAAATAGGAGGGGAGCCAATCAATTTGGTAAAGGGCCCTTTCGGAAAAGTACCCAGAACACAAGAACAAAAACTTATGAAAAACCTTCATCTACTTCGGATCCTATCCAAGTGTCCTCCGATCTTGAGAGCCCTCACAAGAGACCTAGGGAAGTTTCTGCAAATGGATTAGAGCCACTAAGGAAGACAAAATTAGAGCCTACCTCTCCTTACCAATCCCCCATCACTCCTACTTCACTCATGCCTACTCTAGATCCTAAAATCGATAGATTGTCCACATCCCTCAAAGGATCTAATCTTTCCTCAGAGATCACCAATTCTATCCCAACCATACAACAACTACAAAAAGAAAACCATCAACTTCTCCAACAATTGGAAGAGAGGAAGACAATATATACACACCTTCATCATGACAATGTATTCCTTCAGGAAAAAGTTAACTCCCTTCAATGATTGGTCGATGGGATGACCAAATCTAACCACAACCTCAAAGCACAACTGAAGCAACATAAGAGGCACAAGGCAAAGTCTTCACAGCAAGAAGGAGAAGCTTCCAAAGCTGATCCTCCTTAGCAAGCCTAGTCACGAGGGGTAACTTATTTTTGTTTGCAGTGGGACCTGCAAAATTGTAAGTGTGGGGGTAATGTTGGGCCTGAGATATGATCACTTTTATGACGGTTATTATACACTTTTTCCGCATGTACATATGTGTTTTTCATATTTTAAATGAGCTTTTTGAAGAATTTCATGATAAAACGGTATGATCGACACTAGGTACGTGTGATTCATGTTTAATGACTATATTGAGTATAATTCATCGTGTTTTATGATTACCAAGATCTAATTCACGTTTTTCTGGTGTTACAGGGAACAAACGCACCATGTTTCTGCTTCCGGCACTTAATTTGACACTCCTTCCAGCACTCGTTTTGGCACTTGATCCAACACTCTGTCTACCATTGCGTATTGCAAAACAACAGGGGGAGACTTGGCAGTTATGGTATTGGCAGCCAGTGATGGGCGAATCAGGAATGTGGGTTTTGTTCATGCTTTCCCCCTTCATCTACTGTGCTTTCGACAACTCTGTTTTAGTTGTTCAAGAGGGCGATTATTGGCTCACTCTGTTTTATCAGTTAGGGCATCATTTATTGTAATTTGTCAAATTTAGAAGTGGTTTGACCCTCCTGTGGTCAACCACTTGGTCTATAAGCTTATAAATACCACTAGGATGGTCAGATGATTGTTAACCAAGTACAAGAACCATTGTATTGGAGACAAACTCATTTTTACTCTGTTTTTCTATTTTACATTGCCAGATTATATAAGAAATGCGTTTTTGAGTTTTTATGGTGAATTCATCTTGTTGAGCTCGTGGTGTGCTTTTAGAAAGTGACCATAACTTGCTGGGGGGCCCACCAACAGTCTGGTAACTGTCTTCGTGTTTGTTTATGCATTTCATAATTTAATTGTTCTCTTTATTTTCTGTACATGCATTTTTTTTGTGTTAATTAGTTCGTTGTTATAATTTAATTTCTTTGATTCTCTCTTGCAGGATAGAATGGAGGATTGTGTTAGCATGCATAAATCTTGTAGATTAGGAACTGACTTGCAAGTCCCTAGACTAACCCCATGCGCAATTAGATGTTAGATTATGCTTTGATTTATGATTTTATAGTCAAGTTTAAAACAACGTTTTAATTAGAATAGAACAAAGTTTTTATTTGGGTCCTCTTCGATAAGGATTTGATGGATGAATAGAGTTAATTCCAATTTTTTATTATAGTTTGATTATCTCATTTTTATATAGATCTTGTTTAATTAGTTGTTGGTTAATGTAGTTGTTAGTTTACTTTTTAATATCATGTTTTAAATTTCTGTTCTTAAGCATTTT
The DNA here is from genome assembly GCA_009831015.1 of Picea engelmannii. Classification (NCBI taxonomy): domain Eukaryota; kingdom Viridiplantae; phylum Streptophyta; class Pinopsida; order Pinales; family Pinaceae; genus Picea; species Picea engelmannii. The sequence goes on from ML820733.1 coordinate 95,287, forward strand.
CTTATTACAAGTTTGAATTGTTAGAATAGATATAACATAGTTCCATTTATGTAATTTATTTCCTAGAGTTAAATTGCAATTGTATTTCTTAGTTAATAGCTTGAGTTTAAGTATGAATTTTGCTTATGTAGTATAGAAGTATAATGATGATCTCGTTATGTTGTTGATGGTTCATATATGAATATGCAGGGAATTTAACATTGTTTTGTCATGGCTAAACTCTAGTTGGATTGTTTAATCCATACCTTTCACTTTGCCATTGAGATTAGTGTTGAGCTTATACCGCTTGAATTGTCCTTTGTGGTCAAGTGTCACCGAGATATCATCCGACACCGAAGACATTCACACAACCACCAACATGATATTTGAGTTTTTTGTAGATTAAAGATAGTTTCTTGTTTTCGTAGATTAAAGATAGTTTCTTTCTTTTGTAGATTAGAAGATAGATTTCTTGCTTTCATAGCTTAGAAAATAATTTTATTGTTGTTGTAGGATAGATAGACTTTTCTTTGATAGATTAGATAGCAATTTGCTTATCATAGATTAAGAATTAGTTGTTAGTCCTTCTTGCTTTCGATTAAATAGATTTCCTTTCATGAATTAGAAATCATTTTGAATTAAGAATCTAGTTCACTTGCCTCTTAGGCTAGATAGTTGTTCAATGAGAAGTTTTCATTTGATTACTTGTAGTAGAAGTTATCTTAGAATAGCTAGTTGTCTTTTTCTTATTTGTCTATTTTCTTTAATAGGTTAGTTAGGTGTCTTTGCTTACTTGTTTATTTTCTTTAGTAGGTTAATTAGTTGTCTTTGCTTGCTTGTTTATCTACTTGATTTCATAGGGTAGTTTCTCATTGAATATAGGTTGGCAAGTTAGAGTAGTTTGCTTTTATCATTTGCTTATTTAATAGTTGTTTTTGCTTATTGCTTATTGTTGAACTAGTTTACTTTACATAGGGATTTTACTTGCTTTCTTAGGACTATCCATCGATCCTTGGCCCAAAAGTACTTAGGTTACATAGTTTCAAATTTCTTAGTAGGGTTTGCTCATTAGATAGGTTTGCTTGATTGGATTAGCCTTAGATAGTTTCCTTCATTAGTTAGACTATACTCGTACCAACCCTTCTACCTTTGGCATATATTTTGCTACAACTCTAAGTTTACTTACCCTGGGTTGACAATTTGATTGAGGGTTTTTTGTGCCCTTTTAGTGCATATACAACACCCATCACCAACTAAGAAAACACTGAGGAAGGCAATATGAATAAGAAAGGAAAGCATAGCCCAAGAATTGCAGCTTAAAGAATCTTGTCTACAGGGTTCTTTTGTCCAATTTGCTAAGAATCTAAGATTTAAAGTGAAATAAAATTAGTGTTTGACATGAGTTTTCCAAAATGCCCAAGAATTGCAGTTTTAACAATCTTGTCTACAGTCGCACCATTTTTCACAAATATTTTATGTTTTTTAGTTTCATTATGTTGCACCATTTTCCTCAAATATTGTATGTTTCTTAGTTTCATTATGAAGAGACCTATATATTGCCTCCTCCCTTGGAAGATATTGTACTTTAGGGAGATGACTTTTAAGCTTCCTTAGTGCACATTTTGGCATGTTGTACTTTCCAGTCCTATTGACCTATTTTGGTCATTAGTGGAATAAATATATCCTTGCAGAATTTATCATACAAGAGTATTATCATAGTTGCATAGCTCCTGCAACTTGGAATAAAGATATCATACAAATCTCACTTTGAAGGCAGTATTTTCTATTTTCAAACTTGCAGTATTTTCTATTTTCAAACTTGCCCCGGCAGGGACTACGTTGTTATGCAACACTTGTTAATTTAATATTAAGTAATCCATGTTGAAGATATTTTTTATGTTTTCATTAATCTTTAGTTGAGGTGTGCAATTCATATATATTGGTCACATATACAAACTTTTGATAAAGTTATATTACACCAATCAATAATCAATCATAAGTTGTATTATTATTAATAAGAGATAGAAATTAGTGACAATGAATTATTAAAGATATAGGTTTTTTAATATATTGTTTATGAATAAAATGGATATTTTATTATTTTCAATTTTAGAAGAATATATCAAATTAACATATTTTATCTTTATAAGGTGTACATTATCATGAAGAACAATATTTCACATCCACTCTTTATATCTATCCTCATAATTACTAGCCCAACATAAAAAAATTGATATAGTTATTCTTGTTATTTGGTATTCATGCAAACAAATAGTTGTAGTCTAAACATTCTACGAAATGAGTCTTTTATGACGATTGTTTCTGGGGACATTTGTCTGAAATCTGGTGAAAAATTGTCAGTATCACATATTTGAGTGATTATTTCTGTATAAACTAAGTGCCCTAGGGGTTTTTCAGCACGTTGAATCCATTTTTGCATTCAGAGATGGATTTTAAACAACAAAAAAATGATATTGTGCAAATTTATATCATTGGATTCTAGTGAAAAAGTCCATTTCGTAGAATAGTTAGGCAACACCAAAAAAAGATAAAAAAACAATTTTGGAAATCATATCTTTCTCGAGTTTCGATGTTGGAGTCACTAAGGATATCATCTTCCCAAATTTTGAATGATTCTTTGGTTCTATGGAAATTGTCACAACTAATTTGCGACTGCAACTTCAACCAAATATCTTCAAGTCCATTTAATGCTCTTTGAACCAGGTTTTCAAGAACCCAATACATCTTGAATCAATATCTAGATCAACCAAACAACATCTAGTTTCCCAATAATATCTGATTCTAAAAGTATCATATTTCTTGAAAACAAATCATTCCTCAGTATGGTCACCAAAAATGTTAATGTTTAGATTGATTACGGTCCAATCAACAACCTCACGAGGATATGAATCCCCCAACATTTTTAAATATGTGGTACTCCTCTTTGGTTGAAAGATGTATCTTGGATATCTTGGATTAAGGAGAATGCTAGGCCAAAAAACTCAGATATTTATTGTTTTGATGTGTACATGTAATGGTTCTTGATAACCATATTTTCTCTTTATGTGAAACAAGTAACTTCTAAACAATAAAAAATTGAAGGAAGGCTTCAATATCAGAATATATGTATGCTCAACAACACACACACACACACACACACACACACACACACACACACACACACACAGATCACATACAAATAGTGGATAGATCCATATCTTCTCACAAGAAAAAAGAGGAAATAATTTTGATAATTTTAAAGAACTTTAAATGAGTTTTGCATTCATAACTTGAAAGAATTTGATGGGAATAATTCAAAAATATCATCCTTAGAGATCCCAAGATCCGAGAAATATTTTAAAGTAAAACCATGAAGTAGTTCTCAGTGGAGTTTCATGAAGATTTTCAACAATACAAAACATCTCAGCAAACCAATTAACCAAACCTTTCGAAATAAAGCTTGTGAAACACAAGGACTAAATTTCCATGAATCCAATAGACAACCTTGATTTACATCTGGCAGTCACATACATGGCTTGTAAATACTCCATGACCATATATTAAAGAAAATTCTTTGAAGAATACGAGAGAAACACTGAAGAACTCAACCTTAAGTTTAGTTCATAAATATTGCATAAAGCCTTGAGAAAATGGTGTAGAGGAAAGAAGAAGAAGAAGAAAAAATTTGCTTTCTAATCAGAAACCTAGTTGCATACTGATCATTGGACCCTTCTATTTTGATCTTCTAATTGCCTGCTTCTAACCCTTTGATGGAGTCTTCTCTTTCTTTTTAAAATCTTCTCTTCTAACTTCTTGAGGTAGTTAGGGTTTTCTCTTCTTGAAATAATCACTTTAAATAATGCCTCATTGAAGCATCATTATTGATTTTTTATCATTTACATTCATGTCTTGAATGGGCCCCTTTTCATTTTTAATAAACGTTTTTAAATAAACTTTTATTTTGAAAATTTTAACAGGTTTCCTTTTTAAAAAGAGGACTCTATTTTAACTTTATGGGAAAGACTTTTTACCTTTCAGCCATGGAAAAAATTCTATATGCAATATTCATCATCTTAGATTTCTAACAAGTCCTCCTGAGTGAGATTTCAAGTTTTGGATCTCAAGATATAAGCTCATGAAGTCGAGGTACTAAGCATATTTATCAGCAAGACATAAAAATATAGTTGACTATTCTTTCAATTTCTAATAATAGAATGGACAATTTCAGCTCTTGAAATCTGTTCTGTCATGTTTCTCGTCAAATTACCTTTCCAACATGGTATATTTTTTTGAAAATCGACACTCGAATCTCGAGATACGACCTTCAGAAGTTTGTTTCTCAACAATTGTTCATCCAACTCATACATTAATCTTAGCCATTCATTCAAATTCGCCTCCTCCCTTTAAAAATTCTTCTTTTTCTTTTATAATACACATATCACATGTGTTTTTGGTGTTGAGAGTTTAGTGTATATATTAAAAAGTTTACCATACCTTTCATGTGAAGCATATGGAGACTATGGAAATTTGGAGATTCGACCTTATTTCATGAATTAATTAAAAATTTGATAGCCCAGTCAACATCCACCTAATGCCCAGTCGATGTGAAGTCAGTAATGAGCCATCGTCCACACCATCGATGAGTCGACATCCACGTGTCATGATTCCATTTGCTACTATATGTCATCATTTCGTTCACTTCCATATGTCATAATCTCATTGTTTAATAGGTATTTGAATTAGTTTAAAAGATAAGTTAAGTGTGGGGAATATGGGACAAGAGAATGGAGGGATGTCATGAGGGAGAAGAGAAAGGAGGGTTGTTGGTTTGAGGGGGGTGTGGAGGGATGAGGGTTATGAACCCGTGAAGGAGCGAAGTGAGGGAAAAACGAGAGAAAAAAATCTAAGTATGGGAAGAAAAGGGAGTAAGGGGAGGATAGATGGAGGGATAAGGAGATAAGAAAATTTATAAGTATGAAGAGTATAAGAGAAGAGAGGAGGAAGGAGTGTGTAAATAAATTCAAAAAATAAACTAAGTATAGAAGATAGGAGTGGAGGGGAAAAGGAGAAAAATTCTAAGTGTGGATAGAGTGTAAGAGAGGAAAAAGAGAGGAAGAGTATAAGTGTAGAAGAGTGTAGAAGAGTGGAGAAGAGTGGAGTAATGTAGCTCCAAGAAAATGTCTAATTCCAAGAAATTAAATAAAGGAACTTGTTCTAATAGATTAAGAGAGAAGTACCAAGAGATTAATGGTTCCAAGAGAATATTGTAAATGTGGTTTCAAGACAAAAATTAGCTATATTGCACATGGAAAAGCGTGTTTTTGGAGGTTAGACGAAAACCTGGATATCTTGAGCATACAAAGTCAGATTTTGAATCTGCGAAATGTGTGATGAAACTGAGAATGTGATCTATGCCATGAACTTATAATTATTTTAAATTTTCTTTTTCTATTATCAATTGTTTTTATTATTCCAAAGAGCAGGAAATTGAGGTGACCAAATTTTCAATCAACAATGAGTTACAACTTGAACAATCTGTCTTTCTTCTCATTCAATCATTACAACATATTTTTCATATATGTAGACTTTCTCAATCAAATCCCTGAGCATAGGGGATCCATTGTCCCACAAACAAGGGGGTATCATACACCAATTTGGTGTCTATCTTGGTTGCGACTTTAAAATTCGATTATATATATATATATATATATATATATATATATATATTCATGATTAAATCGACTTAAATTTAAATTATTGGGTGGTATGGTACATGTCCCATGTATATATAATCTGCATTTAATTCAATAATAATGTTAATTTTAGAATAGAGAGCACACCGACGCCAAATTTTAAAGAGAAGAACAAAGTAGCTTGCACATGTGTGAATTGGAAAGGAATGAGGATTGGGGATTGCTAACTTAATTTGCTAATTTGTTAGGTCCCTACAAGGACATATAGTGACAAGGATTTTCTATTAAGGCATTCTTACACCCTTGCTAGTTTTTTACCAAGCAATGTTTGGCTTAGGTTTTGATTTATTTTATTCAATTGATTTTTTTTGGAAAATATTTATCCTTCATTTGATTGGGTGTTCCCTGATGATGTCATCCTTGAGTTCTGGAGCAAGGAGGGTGGAGGAAAGAAAACCTCAACATCATGTGCAACAACATTATGTTGGGCATTGAATTTCTACAGGAGCACATTCAATGGTGGATCTTGGACACTGTGGTTCATTGATTGGTGGTTCTTTTTTTATATCTATAGGAAAATGATGAATTATGTCTCACATTGAATTTCATTAATGGAGGAATTTGGGTCATTCCAATAAAGAAAAAAATTCCCTTGGGAATTTGATATTTGGTTAAGCGATATTGAAATGTAGTAGATTTGAGATGGTTGTTGATTTTTAGTAAAGAAAAATGGGGGATTTTGTACACAAGACGTTTGGAGCGAGAGAAGCCAAGGGGATATCTAGTCCTTCAATTCTTGGGGCTCTACCTATCCATCTCCTGAATCTAACTTTGGCATCAACATGAGATTCTAGATTTGTTTTGGTTTCTTCCCATAAGTTTCCGTGTGGGGAAAACACTAGGGAACTTAATAAAATTCATGGTTTTTTAATTACTGCAATACTGCCCCAAAATGGATTGTGAGTTGAAATGGGATGAGGATTAGACAAGGACAAATATGTTGTATTGTGCTAAAAATAAAAGTATAATTGGTTTGCAATTTAGAATTCAGTTTACATCCAATATATGATCAAGATTCCAACTTTTTCTAAGGACTAATAACAATGGAGACTAATGATGACCTAGTTGCTGGTTCTTACAACATGAATCAACTTGTAGTCATCAAGCTTGAAGGAGAAGTGGGTGTAAGGATATTATCAATAATTCAATACCCCCTTGACAACTAGAGCCCCTAAATGTGACGTTTTTGTACTAATTAATGGATCCAATTAAATTTGTGCCCTTTGTTTATTATACATTGCTTAGTAAGAAAATGTTATATTTTGTATCATGCTTGCATTGTTTTTATTCTATGTAATCCACCACCATTCTAGGAAGCTTGTTTTCAGTCTGCATTTTATTGTTTCAGCATATTTCATTATTGAATAGAAGCCAATTTTACTGTATCTTTGTTATTGTTCATTGTGTCTCTGTGTTAATAATAATAATAATAATAATTTTTTCTCATTCCGTTCTGCTAATAAAATCTAGATCAATGGTATTAGAGTGGTTTTCTCCTTGTAGTTCTCAGTGCATGTCCCCGACGAGATCAGGGTACAAAGAGTTGGGTCTCGAGCTTGTTTATCTTGAAGAAAAAGTCTCTCACATGCCCAAGTGACCTTCCATGGTGGAAGAAAAGAAAGACGACAAGACACGAGATCCTTTCAAACTGTTGCTCGAGGAATTCCTCACACAACAGAGGAATGAGATGATGGATAATTTTGCACAAATCCTTTGACGACTACCAATGGGTAACACATCTTCCTTGAGCAGAGGCACTGCCCCCTTCAAGGTAAAGATCAAATTTTATATTCATATATTTGAAGGTCAGATGGACACAAATGCTATAGACAAATGGTTGAATCTTCTAGAAGGATATTTATCTGTCCATAACTTTTCGAATAGAGAAAATATTACGTTTGCGCTCCTCAAAGTTGTTCAAATATTACCATGAAACATTTTGACAAAATTAATCAAATTTAACAACCATATGTGCATGTTGTATGTTTATAGAATGTTTCTTGGTGGTCATTTTGTATTTTTTTCATAAAATACATATCCCTGGGAAACCCATTAGTCACTTCCTCTCATTTCAAGGATTGTTCTATTGTAAACTAGATTCTTTAGGGCTCAAGGCCAATACCATTATATATTCCTTAAGAGCTCAACATATCACTTATGGGAATTGATCATGGGTTTGAAGGATAATGTTACTCCTCTCAGATAGCCAAGCTAGACCCAATTGATAGTTATTTTGTAGTTATGACCAATGTAAATATTTTTGTTTTAATTGTAAAATACATTGGATCACTGAATGAAAAACAATGTTTGACAATTACTAGAAAATAGAAAAGGAAAACATAACTACAAGCTACATATTTTTTCATGTTTGTTTTATTATTGTGTAGTCAATTGTGCATGCAACCATGGATTCCATATTATACCTATGTATCTTGGTAACTTTCCTCCCTACCCATTGCAATCTTATATTTTAGATATATGCACCCACCTCTTCCTCTTTTTGTCTTGTACACCTAGTAAATGTGCTTTTTAGGGATTTACAATAACATTACCTCAACTTGAATACATGGTTTTCTTATTCTCTCATAGATATGATTTGAGTTTTTCTACAACCACATCCATAATACCTTTCTTAATTTCCCTGCTACAAACTTTCCCTCATGCAACCTTTGCAATACCCTCTTCTACAAGTCACTACTTTGAATATGGCTCTATATTGGATCGAAATGAGCACACTTTAAGTACTTATCTTATAGTCCAATTGTATCAAGGTAAGAAAATGAGTTTTTAATACAAGCATTGCATGGATGAGAAGCACGGTTTAAGGGGCCTGAAGATATTGTGAGGAATACCATGTAGAATTTAAGTAGATAATTAGACTAGGTGAGGAAAAGAAAGGGGGAGAACTTGGAGGATCTTCAGAAAAATTATGATGTTTTCATGGGGAGAGAATTTGAATGCTATATATGGTACAAAGAGATTTAGAAAAAGTATGAGAGTGTACTTTCTGGCCACACATAAGAAACCGCAAGCCCAATCAAAGGATTTGGAGAAAAACTTTGAGAGCCTGTCTTAGTGAGAGCAGGATGCACATGAAGGATTGGAAGGTCTCATGGAGATTTTGAAAGAGGCTTCAAGAAACTCAATGAGGATATACATCCCCCAAGCATGTACAATATGTGTAATCTATAACTAAATAAATTGGAGTCGCACCACATGTCACATCATCATGCCATGACATAAATGGATCATATTATAATTACTAAATGTTAATAGTATCATTCTATGTTAAAATAGTCTTATGTAACTATTCATATTTTAAAATGGTAGCATTATTATTTTCCTTATTTATGTTAACTATAATAATTAATTTGCAGGAGCTTGATACTCTTAGAACATAGCATAGGGAACTAGTATTATCATTTTTACTATGTTCTTGTGGGGACATACAATGACAGGCCTTAGGTGATATTTCTATTTTCTCCCCAAATAACTCTTTCAAAACATATTGTATGTAGTAAATGCATTCTTATCCCAATGAATACTAGTCATCTCCTTTTGCTATTGTATTCATAACTACTTTGCAATAACAATTTAGTAAATTTGTGTATATTTCCAATCACATTGTTCTTGTTATAAATATGTACTCATACTTCCATTATTTTGTGGCCAGTATTTCTCTGGGTAGAAATAGTATTAGTAATTTATAGTAACAATTCTGAAACTAAGTTTTTTTTTCTTGCCACAGTGAAATATATATATAAACAACTATATTTGATTCTTTTAATGATAAATTTCTACACTTATGGACACCGAGACTATCTCTATATCAAAGTACCAATGTAAGGACAATCGACACCTTATGACAATATTTCCTGCCTTCTATTCTAAATATTTTCTCATCCACAATACAATGTTCGTCGTGCGTATTTTTCATGTTTGTTTTTTTTATTGTTTCAAGAATGAATCATTCAATGATATTTGGCTTATGTAACAATTCATTCATTCTCATGGTCATCGTCTTCTAGGCATTCACTATTGATTTCCTTCTTTTTTTCTCAAAAGTTGATTGCCAATGCTTTTGATTGGAGTGCACTAGTTGGCTTGTGGGGTAATTCCACAATTTGATCACAATATGTTGATTCTCTCTAATCAAACTCAACTCACAATATGATCACAATATGTTGATTCTCTCTAATCAAACTCAACTCACAATATGATCACAATATGTTGATGCACTCTACTCTACTCAAACATATGTTTTGAATGTGTTTTAAGTGGCACTAACATAGGTTTATTACGAAATCATAAAACTTTAAATACTCACAATGTGATTTTACTTGCAACAGTCTCTAGCCAATTAAATATAAATACAAATAAATACACCACCTAGCACAATTCAACCTACATCACAGAACTAGCACTAGCATTACCTTCCAACATTTTTAGTAAAATACAAACTAGGGAGATGACATAAATGCTCAGATTTTATCATTATAGGATTTTTTCTTAAATACTTGATTTCATCTAAATAAACTTTGAAATAAATCTCTTATTTGCTTGAAATTATCCTTATATGATTTCCAATAAATTTAACTATGTTGATTATCAATAATTAGTTTCAAGTTCTTTTTATTTCCATATATGTTTGATTTGTTGTTCTTCTCTAAAGGAATACAATGTCTACATACCACAACTGTTGATTTTTTATAAGCTAGGTTAAGAATGAAGTCCATTCCATTTTTAGCATTTCACTTAACCATAAACAATAATGTTGCAGCAACCAAGATCACAAGAAGAAACACCATGCAGAAGAACACAATAAGTATCCTGGGAAAACCTTCTCAACAAGGGAAGAAAAACCAGCCAAATCCTTTGCTATATTCTTCAAGAGAAATACCTTCACCACCGAGAAAGACCTAGCACACAAGAGGGTGCTCAAACCCTAGAAGACTAGTGCCCAAGAGAGGTGCGTACCTTTTCCCAAGTAGATGTACTTGCTGAAATTTCCAAACTCACATGAAAGATATGATTCCACAATAGGGAATCTTCGTTTACTTATATTAGACTTGTCCTATCAAAATAAGTGTCTATTGGCTCAACAGGTCCGACCTCTCTAATTCACATTATAATTATTATAATTAATATTAACCAAATTAATTATATTTTACATTTATTATTAATCACATTAAGATGGGGCCGACTTGTACCCTTTACATAACAATTAGGGTTACAGGCAGGTATGAATCTTGAACAATATATAGCAAAGGATCTGATACACCCACATGTGCTCATCCATTAGGGGTGCATCCGTAGGGATGTCATATCTTTGGTTCACTACATTACATAGAATAACCAGATCTTCACACGTTCACATGTGCTCGTCCATAGACACGTCCACTCTAGAGATCTTCTTTCCAACTTCCTCGCACAGGAGAATCATCTGGAGTCTTCTCGTCAACTATGCTGCTTAGAGGAGGCTAATACATCATCTTCATTTATGTTCACATGACGATCACCCAACACTTTTGGATTTCACACGTTCACCTTGTGCTCAGCCACATGCACGTCTAACTCAACATATCGTCTTTCCCACTGGATAATCATATGGAGTTCTTATCAACTCTCTAAATGGAGGAGGTCATCTCTACATTTCTAGATCTTTCTCAGGCAGGAACATCTTACCCTTCTTAGGGGATTTCTCCCAGGTTTGTAAGCTGAGAGAAAGAATCACATAGTTGCAATGATCCACATCTCATAGGTTTGTAAGCTGGAGAATGTCTCACATAGCTGCATTCATCAACACTCCCTCTCAGCTAGGGAGGCATTCTTCATTATGCTAAGTCTCAGATGGATGTATTTTGAATTTAGTCTTGGCTAGAGTCATCAACACTCCCTCTCAACTAGGGAGGCTTTCTTCATCAAGTTAGTTTGGTGAGGATGTCTGCAAAATGCTCATGTGTAGGAAGGTACTACATGTGTACGATTTTTCTCTGCATCATATTTCTGGTATAAGGAAGTTTCATCTCATCGTGTTTCGATCCATCAGGAAACACTGGGTTCTCAAAGAGATTTACACATGACTCTTTGGTTATCATCATAAGATCCACCTCATGTTCAAGTAAATTTGTCAGAATCTTGTGAAGCCATATTGCTTCGCACACTCGATGCTATATACTTTGCCTCTATGGTGCTCAAGGCTATAGAGTTTTGTTTCCTGCTGCATCATGAAACCATGGAAAAATTCACGATAGAACAATAAACAGATGTTCTCTTCTGATCAACTATACTTTCTACTCAATCTGAATCGACATATCCTGAAAACTCAAGTTCACACTGGAGGAATATCTAAGGCCATATCTAACTATGCCTCATATATATCTCAATACATTCTTTGTTGTTGTTTAGTGAGTCTATCTCGGTTGACTCATGAAATGACTAAACACATTCACTACATGGCATGAATCAAGTTTGGTGTTAACCAAATACATCAATGATCCAATCAGCTATGGATCAGTCTCGTTTGAATCATCATCAATATTTTTCTTTAAATCCATCACGGTGGATTTTGCATTCTATCATACTGAACTTCTTTAATATTCTTCACTGTATATTTTCCTTACTCAGAAAAATATCATCGATCCTCTTTCATACTTCTTGTCCCAAGAAGTAGTGCATCATACTCATATTCTTCATCTCAAATTTAGAAGTCAAGGATTACTTGTATCCAACAACAAGGCTTTCTGAATAAGTCATCAAAATCAGGCTCTCGTCACCAACACTATAATAATATCGGTTTGGATCAACAACACTCTTGATGAAATCCAAGCTCATCAAGAATCTATCTATCTGATATAGTTTCCAACTCATTGATGGTAGTACATATGGAAGTGTATCAGGTTTACTGGATCAAGTGTCTCACCATAGACAACTCCCTCTATTTGTGAGAAACCTATGGCTATAGATATCATTTTTTATTTCTCGGCACTTCCATCAGCCGCATGCTTTATCTTATGAATCCACTTGGAAGTTACCATAGACTTCCCTTCTGGTCCCTGAATGATATCATATACATCATTCTTTAAGATATACCTGTATTATTTTGTTATGGCATCTTGTCATACCTATTCTTCTGTTTTTTCTCTAAGACAAGGAGGCACAACATCAATGAAGTGGCTCATGACCGAAGGATAGCTCAAAAATCTCTTTTTCTTTCTCAGGATGTGACTTGACAGGCTTGTATGTTTCTCTGCCTCTTGCAGAGTGAGTCTAGGTAGCCCTTTTATGCCCTACTGCAATATCTCTGAACATATCAATTGGAGCAACTGGATCAACTAGAATAATGTTTGTCTCCCTCTGAATTGTTGAAGAGGGAGAAGGTATATTCTTACTATCAATCTACATCTGAGATTCTCTGGATCTTTGAAAGATTGTCTATTCTTCAAGGGCAACGTCTCTTCTTTTCTCAATATGTCTCTGACCATGGATGTCGATCTGGAATGTCTTTGAAGATTCACTGTATTCTTTCTTTCTAAAGGATTTGGCTTGGACTTCTTCTCTTTGGGTACATGAAAATACATTGGGCACCCAAATAACCTAAAGAGTTCAATCTCAGGCTTTATTTCGGTGAAGAATTCTCCGAGATTTATGTTTTTCAAAGTTTGGTGAAGACTCTTGTTCTGAACATATACTTTGTCATGCACATTTTTTCCCATAGAATCATAGAAGGATTTTGATTATGCATTATTTCATTTATTGCCTCAATGATGGTTTTATTCTTCCTCTTTCTCAAATATTTTTGACTCCCTCTGAGGGATAAATATCTTCCTTTCTTGTTAGCCTATATGGAACAGGAAAAAAAAATGAACCAACAAAAGAATACCTCCTAAAGGAGAATAATGAGTACATCTCTAGAATCAAAACAATTTAAGGAATGTTGTCATGGCTACAACACCTACTTGTAATGTAGCAAACTTTAGAAATACAGGTTAGAGGAATGAAAATTATAACAATCAAACTTGGAGTCTTCACTTCTAGTGTGTTGTTCCCAACAACTTGTACACAGTTCCACACCGAACTCCCCTCATCAATACCATTGCTCCTCATACCATCTTGCAAGTGCCCTTTCCAAATATAGTATCCACTCCTGCATCATCCAACTTGCTTACATATATTAGGCTCCTGGATAGTTTTGGAATGTGTAGAACCCTAGGGAGAGTTTTAATCCTTCCATATTTTAGCAGCAACCTAACCCTTCCACATCCCATGATTTTGGTTGTCGATTCATCTCCTAGGAATACATCACCACCATTGTATTTTTCATATTTAGAGAACCACTCCCTGTGAGGAGTCATATGGTATGTCGCACCTAAGTCGATCAACCATACATCATGATCTGCATATGTACCTGTAGATGCCAGGTAAACATCACCTCCTTCTTCAGTGGAGGTTTTCGCCTCTATGGAAGAGGTACTATCAGGCCCCTTTGGTTTATCAACCTTTTTAGACTTGCAATCTTTCTTATAATGCCCTGTTTTATCACACTTCCAGCATTTCCTCAAAGATTTTCCTGGAGACTTAGATCTACCTGTAGATTTAGGTCTCCCCCCCGAAGACTTACCATAATTCCTATCTTGGGTACGACCTCTTACAAATAAAGCTTCTATTCTATGACCATCCATGTTTTTCCACCTCATCTCTTCATATAACAATGATGCAACTACATCCTCATACTTCAATGTATATTGAGTGGTACTACCAATTTCTACAACCATATTATCCCAAGAGTCTGGCAAAGAACATAATAAAGTAATACACTTATCTTCTTCTACAATCGTAATATTAACAGAGACAAGTTGACTTACCATAGTATTAAAGGCATTTAGATGTTCTGTCACAGAATCTCCATCTTCCATCCTAAGATGATACAACTTATTTCGAAGAAACAACTTGTTTACCAGGGACTTTGATTGATACAAATTCCCTAACTTATCCCATAGTTCCTTGGTTGTAGATTCTCCAGAGACATTCAACAACACTGAATCTACCAGGCAGAGTCAAATAATACTCCTTGCTCTTCTGTCCAACTTCTCCTCCTCTTCCTTCAACATATGTAACACCTTGTTTCCCCCAGTTTGTAAAAATAACTATACTGGCCAAGAACTGTGGCAAACCCAAAAATGTGAATGTGTGATGTGAATGGACCTTGTGAAAAAGGTCGATGAATGTGAATAATATTATGAATATATATTGTAGGACTGCTGAGAGGGGATATGCTGAAAAAGAGA
>ML820734.1:20672-30758 GCA_009831015.1 Picea engelmannii
AAGACATATAATTTGACCGTCGGGTGCTCACCTCTCCTCTGTATCCCTTGCAACCCTACTTTCAATCCCATCCGACCACTGTTTGTACTTATGTATATATAAAAGAATCTTATTTATAATAAAAAATATTGTTTATAAAAACATATATATATATATATAAGGTCTTATTTCTATGTATGCAATTAGTAATATTTAATGCTAAACCAAGATTTGAGGAGATCTCCCATTAATACACATTAAACCAAGATTTATGGAGGGTTATATTATCCCTTCCAAGTGTTAATTTCAAACATCATGGAATGTCATTTGCACATCGTCTGCCCTTGGGTTGGCCCGTTCATGAAATCTTCAATCCTTAATTCCGAAAACAAGTCTGACTGACCGTTTCCCTATTCCATACTTAGCCACTTTCCCGAAATTCCACAAATATACAAACCGGTCGTTGATCTGCCCCATCATGCCCTCTTATTTCTAAATATGCAATTAGTAAGCTTTAATGCTAACAACTCATCATGCTGGAACTGTATAGATTGTCATTGATGAACGAAAGGCTCGAGGAGATCTCCCATTAATATGCATTAAACCAAGATTTGCGGAGGGTTATATTATCCCTTCCGAGTGTTAATTTCAAAATCATGGAATTTTGTTCGCACGTCGTTGGTGTAATATTCCATATATAAAAAGTATGCAGAACAGAAATAAAATGCTAGCAATGGCAGATAAACAACAATATAACCAGAACAACACCACAATAATACGGAAAAGATATCAGAATAACACCAAAGAGAGCACTTTGATTCTAAGAGAAATGTTCACTTGCCTCTTCGAGGGGGCAACCTCCAGTTGAGCAAATATCTATTACAATAATATCCAAGACAACAGTTCTCATACCCTCGACTCCTATTTATATTAAATATGTCTATCAAAAGAACTATCTAGAGGAAGATCCTTCTAGAAGCGGAAGCTTCTATTATGTCTTCTTACATTCAACTTATTCTTCATTATTGCTAGTCCTTATTAATATTGACCTTTATTACATCAGAATATATTATTCTACCTATGTGAGGGGTTAGGTCCCTAACATGTCCTTCCCCTTAAAAAAACCCTTGTCCTCAAGGCTTGAGATGTGGAAATTGTTGCAGAATGGTAGTTGGTTCCCAAGTGGCATCTATTGGGGTTGTATCTTTCCACTGGACTAACACTTCCTTGATGGTTCGTTGACGCAGGCGATGCTCACGTTGGTCCAAAACTGCTTCTGGTTATGGCCAAATGGAGCCTTCTTCGTCCAACTCGGGAAGGTTGGTTTGAGTTTGGCACTTAGTTCCAATCACCTTCTTTAAGCAGGAAACATAAAAAACAGGATGTAGCTTAGAATGACTGGGCAAAGCTAACTAATAGGCCACCTATCCAACATGCTTGATAATCTATAAGGACCATAAAATTTGGGCGCCAGTTTCTGACAATGGTCAGCCTTGAGGGAATTTTGCTTGTAAGGTTGCAGTCGAAGAAACACTTGCTCCCCTTCTATAAATTGACGTTCAGAGAAACCTTGATCTGCTTGTTGCTTCATGCGATTATGGGCCATGACCAAATTCTCTTTGAGGGTACGGAGCGTAGTCTCTCAAACTGTAAGCGTTTGATCCACCGCTTGGGCCTTCAAGACACCAGGTAAATATGAGAGAACTGAAGGTGGATTTTTTCCATATACTGATTCAAAAGGAGTCATGTGGGTAGATGTATGGTATGAAGTGGTGTACCACCATTCAGCTAGTGGCAACCATTGAGCCCACTAATTTTTCTTTTCCGATGCAAAACACCTTAAATATGTTTCCAAACACTTGTTGACAAATTTAGTATGACCATCAGTCTGGGGATGATAAGTTGTGTTGAGATGTAATTGGGTGCCTTGTAGCTTGAACAGTTCTTGCCAAAAATTGTTGGTGAAAGTTGGGTCTCGATTAGAAACAATAGAATGCGGCATGCCATGAAGCTTGAAGACTTGATCCATGAAAAGTTGAGCCACAGTGGATGTTTTAAATGGGTGTTGAAGAGCACAGAAATCAGCATACTTGGAAAGGTGATCAACGACCACCATGATGACTGATTTATTGCCTGATTTAGGTAAGCCTACAATAAAATCCATAGAGATATCCCTCCAAATAGTAGGTTGAATCGAAAGAGATTGTAGTGTGACAGGAGATTCTACTGTTTCTCCCTTGTTGCGTTGACACACATCACATTCAGCCACAAAATTACAAATGTCTTATTTCATACCCTCCCAAAAAAAAGAACGTTTGGCCCTGTCATAGGTTTTGGTAAACCCTGAGTGTCCAACTGTGGGTGTAGCATGAAGCTCAAAAAGTACCATGGATTTAAGTTTTGATTGTTTACTTAAATACAAACGGCATTTGTATCGAAGCTCATCATGGAGCCAAGAGTACCCTGGGGAAACTGGAGAATTGGATTGTAATTGTTGTATCAAATGCGAACTTTTGGGATCGTGTAGTCATTCCTGGCGAACGGCTTGGAGCCAATCTGGTACAATGAATGAGAGAGAAAAAAGGGACCCTTCATCTTCATATTCTCAGGAAAGTGCATCTACAACAACATTGTCTTTGCCTTTCTTGTAAATGATCTCATAATCATATCCAAAGAGCTTAGTCACCCATTTTAGTTGCTCTGGGGAGGAAATGTATTGTTCTAGAAAATACTTGAGGCTTTGATGATCTGTCTTAATTTGGAAGTGTTGCCCCAATAGATAAGTGTGCCAAAGATCAACAGCATGCAGAATATCCAACATTTCTTTTTCATAGATTGATTTGCCCAAATTTTGTTCAGACAGTTGTTTGTTGGTAAAGGCCAAAGGTCGACCCTCTTGCAGAAGGATAGCGCCAATTCCTTTTCCTGAAGCATCACATTCTAGGACAAAGGTCTTTGTGAAATCAGGAAGTGCCAGGACTGGAGTGGTGCACATGGCCATCTTCAAGGTTTGAAAAGCCTGAGCAGTTGTTGGAGTCCAGGTGAAAGAATTCTTTTTAAGGAGTGCAGTGAGAGGGGCTGCAATCTTTCCATAGTTCTTGAAAAACTTGTGATAATAACCTGTTAAGCCCAGAAATCCACACAAGATTTTGAGAGTCTTTGGGTGAGGCCAGTCTTGCATAGCTTCAATATTTTTAGGATCCACCCTGACGTCATGCTTGCCAACAAGATGACCCAAGTATTCGACTTCTGAGACGCCAAAAGCACATTTAGATTGTTTCAGGAAAAGTTAGTGTTGAGAGAGTAGATGGAGAAATCGATCCACATGAGCAAAATGGTTTGTCCAGGATTTTCTGTAGATGAGTATATCATCAAATAAAACTAAGACAGAATGACGGAGAAAAGGACGGAAGACATGATTCATGAGACTTTGGAAAGTGGAGGGAGCATTACACAAACCAAAGGGCATGACCAAAAACTCATAGTGGCCCTCACGAGTTCTAAAGGAAGTCTTAGGAATTTCTGCCTCTTTCATACGCATCTGGTGGTAGCTAGAATGAAGATCAAGTTTAGTAAAGAACTGGGCGCCACTCAATTCATCCAAGAGGTCATCAATGACAGGAATGGGAAATTTGTCTTCAATGGTGAGTTTGTTGAGGGAACGGAAATCAGAACACATGCACCAAGAACCTTCTTTCTTCATGACCATGACCATAGGAGAAGAGTAGGGGCTCGTACTAGGGCGGATAACCCCTACGTTAAGCAGTTCTTGAACCATTTTCTCAATTTCATTTTTTGGGGAAAAGGGGTGGCGATAGGGGCAGATATTGGGAGGAATGTTTCCTAGGACAAGGGGAATGGAATTATCATGAACACCATGGGAAGGAGGTAGTCCTTGGGGAGTGGAAAAAAACACTTGATGTTTAGAGAGGATGGATTGGAGGTCCTACAGAACAGAGGGTGTCTCATTTGCTTATATGGCATGGAGTTGGGAAATAAAGCATGAATGACCTTTTTTGAGCATATTTTCCATGCGATGGGAACTAATTATCTCATGGGAACCGACGGTGATGCCTTGGAACTTATATTGTTGGCCCTCCTGGTCGAATTGCATGGTTAATTTCTTAAAATCCATGAGAATGGGACCCAAATTCCTTAGCCAGTCTGCACCCAACACAATGTCACAAGCACCCATGTCGATAGAAAACATATGAGATTTGAGGTGATAGTCACCAATTTGGAGACGCACATTTTCACAACGCCCTCCACATTTCATGGACTCGCCATTGGCAATCATGATTTGGAAATTATTGACTACACGGATATAGCAATTAGTTTCTTGGGCAATGCGGCAATGAATAAAATTATGGATGCTTCCACTATAAACAAGAATGATGACCTTCCTATGCTTGATGTAGCCAATTAGTTTGAGGGTTTGGGGAGAAGATAAGCTAGTGAGAGAATTTATGGAAATGACCGGTTCTACTTCGGGAGGGTCTGAGGGAGGGGAAATGTTGGTGGTTTCAGGTGACTCAGACACAAGGGGAGCTTCAACATCCTCTTCTAAAACATCCTCCGAGATGGCCATAAAAAAATTTTGTTCCTTACACTTGTGTCCGGGAAAATATTTTACATCACAATTATAACAAAGGCCTTTGAGTTGGCATTCATCCATTTCGGCCCTGGTCAATTTTTTTATCTTTAGTGGAGTAGAAGGAGGAGTGGGATTTATAGGTTTAGTGCGAGGAATAAAGGAGGGTTTCTGGTTTTGAGAAGAGACAACCTATGGTGCTTCCTTAGCTCGTTTAGTAGCCTCCACCCAACTCTGAGGCCAAGCCATGAGGACATGGGCACAAATCTCATCCTTGAGGCCACTGATAAAACATTCTCAGAAAAAAGCATCAGACATGCCCTCTGTACGAAAAACTAGTCACTCAAAAGCATCTATAAAGTCTTCCACTGTGCCAGATTGTTTCAACTTTGTCAAACGACCTAAATGGTTGGTGTCAATGTCAAAGAATTCATAAAGCTCTGCCACAAAGTGTGTCCAAGCAACATACCCTTGATAGGCATTTTTTCTCCATTGCCACCATTGTCAACATTCTTGATCTAGATGGAGAACACCATATAGGAGTTTGGCCAAGTCATATGTAATGTCATACAAAAAGAAATAATGTTCCATTTGAGTGACCCAACCAGTGGGATCTGAGCCATCAAATTTGGTCACATCCACCCATGGAAGGCGTAGGTCACGCTAAAAGTTATGGGGCTGAAAATTATGGGAATGAGAGGAAGTTTCAGCTTCGGTATGCAAAGGTGGGTTAGATAAAGGGGGATTTGCAAGGATATGCAGCTTGGTGTAGATCATCGAAGCGATAGATTCAAGCTGGGTAGTCATGTCTTGTTTGAGGTCTTCTTTGAGTTCTGCGATTGAAGCGGTGATGGAGGAATGCATGTTTTTATTGATGGTGGAAATATTGGCACTGAGTTGTCTAACTTCTTGTTGGGTCTCTGTGAAATTAGATTTCAAGGTATTGAAGCAAGCTTCCAAGTATTGGCTACGGGTATGGGCCATGATGACGAGGGAACCGAAAAGGGGCGGGTGGGGTCAAAAAGTTTTTTGCTAAAAAATGATAGGTATGAATGTGATAAGGGCGAAGAGATAAATCCAATGGAATAGGTCTCAAATAATGGTACGAAAATTTCCAGACTTTTTTTTTTTGTTTTTTTTTTTACACCTACAGAGTTATACTCCAATCTGAAGAATATTACAGTGATGAAATGCCCAAATGCTTAACCAGAAAGAAATGTGTAGTGATTTGGCAACTCGAACACAGTTGCGTGGCAATACATCTTGTTTGTTTTATTTTTTTGTTTCCATCCCCAAGGGTTAGGTATTCAAGGGTTTTCCCTGTGTTATATCTCTCTGATATACGTGTGGGGTCCAACAGTAGTACTTGGCCCAATATCTCAAAGAACCAACTAAGGAGGATAGACTGTGCCCTTAGATGTACTACCTGACTACCCAGGTACTAGAGAGTATCTTCCCGAGTGTTGTTCTCGGTGGCACTATAGTAGTCAGGTGGTCGATCAGTTTATCTAAAGAGGGCCTCAGAAAATCTAGGTCAATCCATATACAAGTGTTGTCTGATGCACTACCACTCGAAGGGGTACCAACAGGGGTTACAATGGTGGCCAACAGATGTGCGCTTAAGTACCACTTGTATTTCCTGCATGTATGAATCCCTCAACCATGGGTTTATGCGTGTAATGACAGATCTATGTAGCTTAAAGACGCTGGAATACGTCTCTACCCTGAAAAAAAATTTAACCCACAATTTTCTGTCGAGGAAAGTGCTCTGATACCACTTGTAATATTCTAAATTTAAAAAGTATGCAGAACAGAAATAAAATGCTAGCAATGGAAGGTAAACAACAATATAACCAGAACAACACCACAATATTACAGAAAATATATCATAATAACACCAAAGAGAGCACTTTGATTATGAGAGCAATGTTCACTTGCCTCTTCGAGGGGGCAACCTCCAGTTGAGCAGAGCTCTATTACAATAATATCCAAGACAATAGTTCTCATACCCTCAACTCCTATTTATACTAAATATGCCTATCAAAAGAACTATATAGAGGAAGATCCTTCTAGAAGTGGAAGATTCTATTAGGTCTTCTTACATTCTTCCTTATTCTTTTATTGCTAGTCCTTATTAATATTGACCTTTATTACATCGGAATATATTATTCTACCTACGTGAGGGGTTAGGTCCCTAACAGTCAGGTTGACACGTTCATGAAACCTCCAATCCTTAATTGCTCTTCGTTGTACCCACCACCTTCACACTTCTAAGTATGCAATAAGTAAGTTTTAATGCTAACAGCTCATCATGCAACACCCATAGAGATTGTCATTAATGAGCGAAAGGCTCAAGGAGCTTTCCCATGCTGAGGGTTATATTATCCCCTCCAACTTTTCATTTCAACCATCGTCTAGAGAAAACAGACGTTCTCATAAACTTATGGCACCAGCTCGACAACAGTGTTGTGGAGATACAGTGAACATCTTCGGGTGCGAGGACTAGAACTTCCAGTGGTCCAGGGCATATTCTTACTACTCATCCCCTTCCGCTCAGAACGAAATAATTTGGACCTCTGGGATTGCTCATGCAGGCTGTGTCCCTGAATTTTTTTACTGTAAGGAGTTGGTCTCTTGGTGCATCGATAAATATATTTCAAGCCAAAGAATTATTCCATTGCGGGACCACTCTTATGTTTCTTTGTCACCTTAGGTATTTCGCCAAATGTTAAGATTGTCGGAGCCAACATTGACGTTCAAAGGAGAAGACTCCAAGCAGTTCCTAAGAAAGCATAATAACGGGTTGGACCTCTTGCTCAAGTTCCTGGAAGACCCGATGGCAGTTCCTAAAGATATCACAAGCTTGCAGGTTAGTTCATTTAGAAATCCATTCCGAGAAATTTCCTAGTTGTTTACAAGAATAATGGGACAAGAATCCACAGCAGATATTTCTTGCATGGTTCTTTATATTTTGTATTTCGCAGTCAAAGAACAAGCCATTTTTTATTGGGGGAAGCTAATTTCCCATGAAAGATGTTCCCAATTGTCAAGCTTCAAAACGGAGAAGAAAATCTATAACATGTGATAGCCCATTGCTGTCAGTTTGTAAAACTGTCTCTGTCCAAGAAGGTAAATTGGGAATTCGACCCAGTAACCTTCTGGTACCAGGCCTTATGGAAGCACAAGTCCTCCCACTATTTTTATAAGGTTTTTAATGACTTTGTCTCTGTTTTCAAAGTTTTCAAAGTTTTATTGTTAGGAGAAGATGCTCCCCGCATGTTGATGTTTGGCTTGATCTGATTAAAAATTAAAAATGGGTAAAAATGAAATCTAAAAAATCTATATTAAATTCAAATATCTTAAAACTTATTCCCAGTCATTTACAATGTTCTTTGCCATGAACTCATTATCTTCAATGTCACTATACGCCTGTTTTTTGTTTGTAAAGGATTTCACTTTTTTCAGGACTATTGCTTCACTAGATACCCCTACAACTGAAATTCATTGAACAATGCAACTTTGGGTTTACACCGGATACCCAAACTTAAACGTAGTTTGCAGAAATGCACCAACTAAAATTGAGCCAAGCTTCCAAGGGGTGACTTGACTACATCACACAATCAAATCCATTCAACTTAAACTACTTAGAATCTAGAAAGATATATTAATGCCATAAAAAGAAGAACAACCACCAAGATTACCCATCTCTGTTTTTATTGCTTGCAGTAATATTTGATCCATTGACACCATAACACCACTGCAAATATGTATATTTTACTTGCTAAGAATTATGAGTTGTTTCATCCATTACAGTGGACACTATTTAAGTGTTAGGTCTTTTATACTGAGAAGAAAGCGTTACATGAGTGTGGCATGTTTTTGTATTGCAAGTTGCTTTTTAATATCAGCTTATTTCTGTACAAGCCCTCTCTGTTCTTTTTTCTGTCTCCTCTTGCTTTTTTTAATTTTCCTTTAGCAACTGTATATAGTGCCATCATGGAATGCAGAGCGGAAGTGTTTCCCTATTGGAATTATATAAATCTTAGCTTTCCTATTAGAAATTTTCCTATTTGAATTTGAAAGTTTGAATGTAATTTCAAATACACAAGTATATTCCACATATACTACAGAAGTAGAAAGACACTGAAAATATTGAAAAATAACTTAGTGAAATGAAATAAATAGAATACATGATAAGTTCAATATAGTGGTAGCATGTCATCGTAATTGTAATAACCTGATAAAGAAAGTCAATATTGTCAATTTCCCACTTCCACTTTTACAAGGGCTTAATACAAATATATTTCAACTAGCAATCAAAGAAAGAGGTGTAAGAATTAATGCAATTATATTCCAACCAACAATCAAAGAAAGAGGTGTAGCCTCATAATCTTATCTGAATGATGGCTTCCTTATGAGCATGAGCTTGTTTCTTTTCTAGAATTGGAATAAGAAAAGTTAGTAAAAGCTCCCAACCCTATCTTTTAAAGTTTCCATTTTAGAATTCAACTAACATGTTGAATACTCTCCCTTCCTATTCCTGCTCCAACCCTTCTTATTCATTTATTTCTTTCTCCTCAATTGCCTCTTTCTCCTTCAACTTAGCTTGCTTAACCATTCTACATTGATAAACAAAAACATGTTGGAAACATTGAATATCTTCAACTAACGATACATATCCAAAAGACTAATCTAACATGAACCAATTAAATTGGCTTGCAAAATGGTTCAACGGATGAACATATGGTCGATAATATTACATTTGAGCTTGATTTTTTCTGAAGCAAGTCTGCAAATGTAGCACGAATACTTATTTCATCATCAGCTTTAGCAATCTAACCCCTGAGCTTTGGCCACATCTATATTCCCACTTCCTTTTGATTCTAGCGATGACAATGCTTAGCATTGTTGTTTTAAAACACCAAAAATAATACAGTTGCCTTTTCACTATCTATATTCCCATTTCCTTTTGATTCTAGCAATGAGAATGCTCAGCATTGTTGTTTTAAAACACCAAAAATAATATAGTTGGCTTTTCACTACTATGTTGTAATATACCCACACTGTTATCATAAATTGTTATTTTTCCACAAACACTTAGCAACCATTTCACTAGAGACATTTTATCATGTTGAAATATTGTAACTGCAAAGAGTATTCTATTTATTATTGAGTTATTATTCATTAGATCAATCCCCTTTTGTGGATTGGTCATGTCGGGCATTGTAATTGACCAAATCTTCTTTTGTGGATTGGTCAAACCCTAAATATTGTAGAAATTTCGATACAAATTAATGTATTCTTGCGATTCTCCTGATCTTACAATTTTCGCCACTTGCTAAATACATAATCGCTTCTACTATTATTATTGTAGAAGCAATTAAACCACGATCACAACCACAATGCACAAAGTGAAATATCAATAACACACAACACAGAAGTTTTACCGGGAAAGCGTAAAGCTAAAAACCCCAACTATCATATATTATGTATATCATGAATCATGAAACAATCTC
>ML820735.1:0-46734 GCA_009831015.1 Picea engelmannii
TTCTTTGAGCTTTAAATCTCTTTCCTTTTTCCTTTTCATGCCATCGGGGGGCCACAATTATTGTAGAAAATATATGACATCCTTGTACCAAGGACATCCTACAAATGGGGGGTCTTCCTGAGAATTTGTATCATATAGTTCAGCCTGTTGATTTTCTGAGCATTCATTGATGAAGAATACCCCCAAAGCTTTGCAATTAGATTCAGCCAGCAGTCTATATAAACCTTGACCTTTAATCAATTTGGTGGTCAAATTCAATGATTTTGGCAATCCATCGGCTCCTCCTTCCATCTATGTCTGGTTGAATGAGAATTTCCTTCACGGTAGTATATGCAGTGATTTTTGTCTGTAGGACATAGAATCTGAAAGCTTTGAGAGATCTAACCAAAGCGTAGGCCTGATTATCCATCATCATGTCATATTTCACCTCAACATCTCTCAATGCCTGACTAAAAAAGGAGATGGGTTTCTCCAACCCTTCAGCATTCTTTTGTAACAGAACAATCTCTAGAGTGTCAAATGAAGAAAATGAGAAAATAAGGAAATCATTTGAGTAATCAAGACTGATAAGCACGGGTGCCTCAATCAAGGCCTTCTTTATCTAATCAAAGGAATTTTGAGACTCAGTATTCCATTTAACTTAATTTCCCTTCCTCAACATGGCTTTTATAAGCTTTACCATCTCAACAAAATTGGAAACAAACCTCCTCAGAAAATTAATTTTTCCCAGGAAAGACTGGACTTGTTTCCTAGATCTTGAGAGCAACAAGGTTTGGATTGTTTCAACTCTGTTGGGATCAATCCTGACTCCTTCATCTGATACTATGTGGCCCAACAACTTTCCCTCCTTTATGGAAACCATAGAATTCTTTGGATTTAAGGAGAGACCAAACTTTCTGCATTTCAGGAACACCCTTTTCAAATGCTCACAGTGCTCTTTGTCAGACCTGGAAAAAACTTTAATGTCATTCAGATATATGACCATGAACTGGTCCCTTTCTCCAATGAAATCTATATCCATGGCTCGATGAAAGGTTGCCCCTGCGTTCATCAATCCAAAGGGAATTTTGGCATACATGAATGTACCCCAAGGAGTGGTGAAGGTCATTTTTCTCTATCCTCGGGCAGGACCGAGATCTTATTGTAGCTCGAAAATCCATCAATCATGGATATCCTTGATGCACTAGTTACCCTTTGTAATATGTGTTCCATTTTTGTCAAGGAGTAGTTTTCCTTCTTTGAGCTCTTGTTCAGGTTCCTGAAATCAACACAAAGTTTGATTTCCCCACTCTTCTTTCTCATTGGGACCAAATTGGCCACCCACTCTAAATACCTCAGAGGAACGATAATTTGGGCATCCAACAACTTCTTTGCCTCTTTCTCCATGATAGGCAACAACATAGGATTAATCTTTCTCAATTTCTGCCTAAATGGTTTGGACTCTTCTTTCAGTGGGATCTTGTGATCAATGATGCATGTGTCATATGTTTTGATATCTTCGTATGTCTAGGCGAACACATCAGAAAATTCCTTTAATATCTCAACATACTCATCCCTCTGTTCCCGTGATAGGCAGCTTGAAAGATTGACATACTTAGGGTTTTTCTCTGTGTCAATGTTGCATTTGGCTATGTCAGCATCATCAATCGGCTTCTTAACTTTCACTGCCACATCATTACTATCAAATATCCTTTCCAACGAGACTAGTCCCTTCGGAATGTGATTTCTTGGCAACTGCATAATGTGATGATTAGCAATTTTCTTTAAAAATACATCAGCATGCGAGTTACTCTCAGAATCAGGATCCTGGTCTGTGTAAAGCAAAAAATTCATCAACAGCTTCCAGGAATATTTTGATCTCAAGATCATCCTCAAATATCTTCCAATGTTTGACATTGTCTGGTAGAGAGGGTCTGTATTTTATTTCTATATCATACATGAGCTTGGGTGGTAGGGGAACTTTGAAATTGCTGACCGAAACGGCCAAAGAATCGGCCATTGTTTTCTCCCCTCTAGGAATGAATGAAATGTTGAAAGCTGGGAAGAAGATTTATATTATGTCCCATATTTCATTCCTATAATATCTGAGTCTAGGATGCTTGGCATGGTAAATATTTCTGACCTGATTTACAACCAACTCGGCATCCCCAAACACAGATATCTCTTTGATCCCCATGTCTTTTGCAACTCTCAAACCCAACATAAGAGCTTCATACTCTACCCCATTATTGTTAGTTTCGAACTCTAACTTGTAGGACAAAGGTATGGTCTCTTGAGATGGTGAAAAAAAGACCATTCCAGCACCAGCACCCTCCTTGGAAAAGGCTCCATCAAAGAAAATTTTCCAAATAGAGGTGATGGAGGAATCTTCATGAAAGGCAGCGAACTACTTTCTGAGATTTAGAGGAAGCTCGGGCGCACCGATGAGATACATTAAATTGGACCCCAAATCAGTTTCAAGGGAAAATATAGGATGGTTGGTGGGGTTTTTTTCATCACTAATGATATAGGCCAACTGAGCTTCTCTGTATAGTCTTCTATGATCCCCCCCCAAACACAGGAATAGTGCGTATGTGAGGTCCATTTGCAAGGTTCCCCCATGTATTTTTATCCAAGATCTTGAAAACAACATGCCAAACTTGGGAGGAACATTAGCCACTACAATGTCCATGACCACACTCTTCATGGGAAATTGAAACAAAGTCACGACCAGGTCTTTGATGACTCCCAGGAATTGCACCTTCCTAGAGTCAAAAGAATACAACTCATGGTAAGATTTTGTGATTTCCAGTACCAGTTCTTCCATGATAGTTTTGGGCATGAGATTATGGGAAACCCCCGAATCCATCAGACAATTGTGTAGCACCTTGTCATGTATGTTCAATGAGGTATAGAAGGGAGGGGATGAATCATCTCTGTCTTCTACCATTGTACCTAAGATTACTATTGGTTTTTCATATTGCAAATTAATTGAAACTGTGGGATGGTATGAGGGCTCAAACTGCAATATATTGGAGAGGCTTCTTTTGAAATATTTTTGTTTGACCAGTTCAGAAAGGGGGACAGGGATCCTGATTTTCTAGATTTCATGCTCAAAATTAAATAGAAATGTGGGCCTTGGAATTTCTTTTACTTCTGAAACAGGAGTTTTGACCACTGGAGAGGAGGCTTGAACTTTCTTACCTTTTCCATTCTCTACTACATCTTTAGCAGGCTTCTCTGCTCTAGTATGTTGTTCAAGAACATCAGGCGTCCCAAATTTCTTCTTGGATATGAGGTTATTTTCGTTTTGTATTTTTTTATCCTTATCTCCCTTACTCATCTCATTTAGTTGATTGTCCATGAGATACTCCTCGTATGATTATTGATTCAAATGAGGAACAAAGGATGTATCTCTGAGACAATGGATTTCTAGGTCGAGGTCTTCTTCCTCTCCTTCATCATCAGTAACAAGATTATTTTGGAGCGGGGTATGGATTTTGTAATCATCTCTATCTATGTTCCTCGGCTCCTTTTCCATAATCCAAGGAGCATTGTTAGGCCTCCTGAAGTTACCTCTATTATCAACATTTTGGGCATTTATGTACGTCTTCTTTCCTTCCAATTTCAACCTCTCTACCTCAGCAGAAAGTGACTTGACTAGCTTGGTCAATTAATATACTTGAGGCTAAGAAGCAGAGGAACTAGAGGTTGAGGCTTCATCTCTCTCCTTTCCTCTATCTATGTTAGCCTTATCACTAAGTCTGTTGACTTCTGAATTATTGGCTTCTACCTCTAATACTGCATCTTTCATATGAGCCAAGGAAGCAACTCTTCTTTCCCTCAACAGGAGGTAGAAATTCGGATCAAAGGCACTAGCATAAGTGATTCTAACAGAGTATTTTGTTGGTTTAATCTCAGCGGGGATTTTATAACACATTTTATTAAACCTCTTTGAGAAATCGGAAACAGATTCCCCTTCCTTTTGATTTAAAGCTCCAAACTTTGTAATGTAGTACAAGAAATCTTTCTTATCTCCCCAATGCCTTAAGAATGCATCATCTAAGGCTTCCATCCCATCAATGGATCTAGGAGCCAAGGCTCTGAACCGTTTCCTGGCCTCTCCATCAAGACTATGGACAAAAATCCTCATCCACACATCTTCATCTATCATAACATAGTTATCAACATAACTATAGAAGGCTACGAGGTGCTCTTCTAAGGTTGTATTTCCTTTGCCTGTGAACTTGGGAAGTAGTTTAAGGTAACCACTGGTTGGTAGAGAATTTAGGGGCTGAGGTAAAATGAGAGGGGCATATTTGGTAGCTATCATAGCATCCATTCTGTTTCTGGGTGGATTAGCTCCTACCATTGGAGTGCGGACATGGGGAGATCTAGGAGGGGATGGAGTTTGGACAGGAGACGTTGGGACTGTAGCGCTAGGAGAAAAGGGAAATGGTTGAGTGTTTGAGACAAAGTCTGCGGGATTGGGAGGAACATAGGTTTCTCCTACAACAACTCTAACAGGAGGAGGGAAAATAAAACCTGGAGTGGGAAAATATCCTAAGGTCCTGGGTCTGGGAAAGAACACAATCTTAGGGGAGACTGGAGTGTCAAAATTTTCTCCTTCCAAACTGAGGACGGGAAAGGCGAAATCAGCAGGAAAGCTCCCAAAATTTAGGGCTCTAGAAACTCCAACAGGAGATAAAATAGGAGTATGAGAAACATCTAATGGAGTTTCAGAGGAAGGATGTTGAAAATTACCAGAATCACCTAGTTCAGCAATGGAAGTACTTTCTTGAGGGGCCTTTCTTCTTCTGATAATTTTTTATGGATCGGCTTCAGGCGTAGCTAGAGGCAATTGTGGATGAGACTACATGTTTCTGCCTTTCGAATCTAGTTGAAACAATGGGGTTGGTCTGGTGGAGTCGTCACAATGGATTTTCCTAGTGCACAATTGAAATATCAATTGTTCTGATATCTGATGCACCTTCAGAATCAGAATATCATTGTCATTCAATCCCGGGGAAAATATTCAATTCCGTCTGGAAATGGCGCCATAAATGTTGGCACTGATGGTCACCTCTGGATTGTGGCAGTTGTAATCCCAGTACCCATTAGTTTTATATGTCACAATGAATAAATTTGAGTGGTCGAATGGGCGTAGACCCAAGAGAATATCATTTTAACTCATAATCCTAGACCATGCAATGCTTAGATAAGTGAGGTCTTTGTTTAACTTCAATTAGTAAGTTTCAGTAAAAGGATGAGTAGGGGGAAGAAATGGTGAGGATATGTAAGGGCCTACTATGGACATCTGGTCTTCCAGCAACCTAAGGAAGAAAAAAATCAGAAAACAAGATATTCTTGGATTCGGAGCTTTCAAGAAACTAAAAAACACTATGACATCACTGCAATCAAACATCCATTACAACACAGTCACAATAATCCATGTGAATACTTCAATCATGAACATTTAGTATTAGAAGAACAATACGACGGAGGAAGAAAGTTGACTTAGATTAAATAGGAAGTCTCAAATACATATACATAACCAAAAACTAGAGGCTTTGCTAAAACTTTACAATACGGGATCTTTGCTCTACCATCGACCCTAACAAAATATCAAAACTGAGTATATATACTTAGAATTACTAACATCCCCTAGGGACATGAACAAACCATTGTATTCAAAGCTTTGTGTCTCCTCCTTTTGTTGTTAGACAACACTTGTTTTCCTCTATTAGATGTGAAATTAAAACAGTATGGGATTTTTAGGAAAGCCCACTTATAGAGGAGTTATGGGCTTTCAGCTAGCTGCCACGACCATCCTTTCATGATTTCCATTTATGTGATGAACGAAGTTTCAACCTTCATACCCTACTTTCATTAATTGCCTTCGTTGGGATTGGGATGAGTACTAACATCCATGAATGCTCTAGGTGGTGCTCATGACTTTGCTAAATTAATCTCGACACCTCGAGCCCTGCGCCTCTCCTTATACAATCAATACAAGAACTTTTGGCCCTTTGGCATGGCCTTATTCTAGTAGCCTGATCTTGCATGTGACCTTTACACCCAAAGGCACTTTTGTGACTTTTCCTTTCAAGAGTCTTTACTCCTCTTTACTCTCAACATCGCGATACCCGAAATCGCGAAACGACCTTCGAGATCGGTGGCTAGGATTTCTTTAAGATGAACGGCCACAATCCTTTCCCTGTAAAAAAGAAACACCAGTTGAGTGATAAGTGCTAGCCCCTCTTTCTATACCTGCTTCCCATGTGATTAGAATTTGAGACCATGAGCTTGATTCCGGGGCATTTCACGATTTAGAATTTCGGGAGTCTTGTCGTGCTCCACTTCCGAAACCCCAACTCATGAAACCACAAAATTACTTGATCTGGTGCCACGCGTCCCTTAGGTTTGGTCGGCTGAGATTAATCCATCGAATTTTCAAGTATCAGTACTTTGGGCCATGGATAACACTTTACGACAAGAACCCTGAAGTCTCGATTCCTGATTCTCTGGAAAAAATTTATGACAGATCAATGGCCTTGGGCTCTTCTCGATCAGACGACCCAGATCTTCCTTTTCGCGAATTAGGATTTTGCAACTTCTGTTTATCAGTTCTACCACATATGAACTCTCGATTCCCGTGCTCTCTTGCCATCAACGACAACTAAACTTCCGTGTTCTCTTGATCTGGGTCCATTTTAGACCGCTCTAAGCGTTGCGGTATGTGACAAACGCAAATTTGGACAACTAACTGGGACTTGGGAAAACTTATGATTAGTGCCAGCGACCAAGGGGATGAGATCAAACAGAGAGGCAAACAGAAAGAGATTTTTCATACTACAAGGGAGGGAAAACACAAGGACATGGCCAACAAATAGAGAAAAATGGGGCAAGGACACAGACTCGGGTAAGTTGACACGCGCCTATGGGCCTTGACAACTTTATGTGATAACATTTGGCTCCACAGGGGATGGCATGCTCCCTGTGAGCTGCCAAGAACAAGTAGTTCCAGTGCCTTAGTTGTTGGGTTATGGAGTCCATCAGTCATAGAAAGATACAAAAAAAAAAAAAAAAAACAAGGACGGTATTTACAATGGTGGGATGTTGGTTATGGCTTTTAAACAATTTTTTTTTTCAAGAAGTAGCCATTTACAGGGCCACCAAAAAATTCATCACCCTCTAGATTTTGTAACCTATAAGTATTGTTCGGTAATGCTTCAAAAATATTGAAGGGGTCGATCCATAAGGCCTCGAATTTTTTATTCTTGCCCATGTCCTTCTTCAGTGCGTCCCATTTTAATACTAGATCTCCCAGCTAAAAATATCCTTTTCGCACCTTCCTGTCAAAATCTTGTTTGACTCTATGTTGATGCTCTTGTGCTCTCTCTAGGAGTTACTCTTTTTCCTGTTGCACTTTGACTAACTGTTGGATTCTTATCCTTATATCATCAGGCTCACCCTGGTGATCTGGTGATCTTGAAGGAATTTTGCCACGGGCAAGGCTAGCTGAGAGGGAAAAACTTCTTTGGTTCCATATACCAGCTGGAACTGAGATACACCAAGAGATCCTTTTGTTGTCACTATGTCGGACCACAGAGAAAAATTGAGCTTTGAATCCTGTTAGTCCCTAAAGTTGCACTTGACTGTGAGAGGGAAAGCTAGGGCATCATCGAGTTATTGAAATTTTTTTTTAAAGGTTTTTATGGTTTTTTTTTTGAATAAGCTGGTTGAAAACTGGCTCAAGGTTTAAAATAAACAAGAAATTCAGAATAAGAACAAATGATATCCCATTGATTGGTTAATGGGTAGGTAGATAGATGTATTAGACAAATCAGAAAAAGAGAAAGTGAAGTTTTCAATTTGTCAACCTCATAATAAATTCTTATCTCAAAATATCATCAAGAAACAAGAACATCAGCTTGAAATCAAAAATTGAAAATAATCACCACAAAAAAATCTTTACTGTATCAATTGATAATCAAGAAAACAAATACATTGCAATTTGAATAATGAAATCAATCGTGAAGATAGAAGAACAGAGTAGAAAAGAGAATCTAACCATCCATATGCCTTTGCTATTAAGTATCAAATAGAACAAGATTGTCTTTACAAGGAATTTCAAAACAGGTCCCCTGGATCTCCAATTTTTCAACCCGAACAGAGTCTTTTCTCTGCCTATTTAATATATCCAAAATATATCAGATCCTAATTTCTATCATGCTATCAATGACTAGATTTGATTAGCATCTATCTACTAGAGAGGTTAGGTCGAAAAGATCATTTACATTCCAAAAATAGATATAGCTCAACATCTTAATCTTGAATGATCATGTCACAATACATTCGACCCTACAAAATAGGGGTTGGTTTGATCTAGTCATACATTTCGAGGTATTTTCTTTTCACAAGCCAAAATAAGTAAATCTTCTCCTTGTTCCCTGGTAAACATCAAAATTGAGAATGTGTCAAATTCTCCATAAATATTTTAGGGTATGATAATAGCAGTAGCCTTGGCAGTCTTCTGTTTGAGCTTTGTGGTAAGTACGATGTTATTCCAATAGAGTTTGAAGTTTACTTCTCTGAGCTCTTTGAGCAATGCCCTTTTCTATATTTTCTTCCTCTTGAAACCCTTAATCCTTTCTTGTTGATTGGCACTCCATTGTTCTACATGGGCCTTTTCTTTCTTCAATTGTTTCATCGTCTTCTGGAGTTCTCTGATTCTTTCTTTATCAGTTCTAAATTTAACCTTGAATTCAGGGAACTCTTCAGCAGGTGCAGGCTCATTCAGATCTATGGAAACCTTTGGTTCTTTCAATTTAACTTGATATATAGAAGCCAATCCTGAGCTGTGTTCTTCATCAAAACTTGTTGAATCCATGGCTTTAGGCATATCTAATATGTGATCTGAATCTACAAGGTTTCTTTATTTATTTTCGGGAATCTCACTGATACCTTTAGCAACTGCTTTAGCTTTTGACAATCTGGTAGTAGCTCTTCTTATAGGTCCTGTAGGGAGTGGAGCAATATGCTTACCTCTTTCTACTGGTTTTTTATGTAATGGATATTTTCTTGCCTTTTTCTTGGTACTTGCTCCAGCGTCCTCAGAATGATATTCTATAACTATGATTGTTGGTCCTTGAACAAGTTTTGCTAAACACTTGGTCATATTTGACCATTTTTGGACATCGACACCCTGTCAAAGATGGAGTGCCAGGTGAAGCAGAGATCACAGGATCTCGACCCACTTTTGGGGCCCTTTTAGGGTTTTGGGTTAATGTAATGGGAAAGGGATGTCGGACAATGGTTTTACCCATGTTTAGGCCTATGTTGTAAAGTATAAATATGTATCTAGGCAATGTAAGAGGAGTCGATGGCTTAGTGCTAGTAATTAGATTTGTGTGATTGAATGTAAATTCTCTGTGCATGATTGTAAGAGGCTTGTAGATCTGAGTGCAAGTGTTGTAAGTGTTGAGTGCATGGATTGTAAGAAGGCTCTGTGCTAGATCTCCTCGTGGAAGGAGGATCTGGCGAGGTGTGCACAGATCTCTTGTCCCATGTGGAGTACAAGTTGAGCTCTATGTTGTAATCAGATTGACCAAAGCTAATAAAGAAGAAGAAGACTTTGTGGATGTAGCACCATGGAGGGGGTGAACCACGTAAACCTGTGTGTCATGCTTTGTGCTATTGCTTCCTTGTGTTTTCACTATCTTGCTAAGTGCTTTTCCATGATTAGATAGATTTTCTTATGCTTTTTTCTTCTCTAGATGTATATGAATAGTATATCTGATGTGTATGAGAATGCTTAGTGTTGATCTACAGGATCTAATATGTTTTATTGTTGCTAATCACTGAAATATCTTATATATGAGAAAGTACTGCGATGTTTTGTCTTGTCTGCGAAGTACAATAAGGGTGAATAGTGATGAATGAACGATGCCAAGTTCTCTGTAAAGGATATAATCACATATATGTGTCCCAGCTAAGGTTGCAGACACCTAAGTCCTCCAACCACCCCTGCCTCTACCTCGGGTGAGACTTCATCTACTTCACAGGTGTTGCCGAAAGGGTCAGTAGTTAGGGCTTTGTTGGTGCGCTCTTGAGCGTTGAACCCTGGGTCTGCCCCTATGCCAACAATGATGTTTTCTTCTTTGATTGAGGGATCGAGCATAGCCTTGGACTTTAGCCAGTATTTGTTGGTAACTCTAGTAGAATTCCTTCTAGGGTTTTGAGACATAGGCACACCTTTCTTCTTCTGCCTTTTGACTACAGTGCCTTTCTTATTGGTTTCTGTTGATTTATGTTTGGTTGTAGTTTTAATATCGTAATATTCATCTGAATCCAATTCCATTTTAACATATGCCTAAGAAAACATTTCGATTTTTATATCCAATTTTGGTCTTTTACCTCTGTTGTTCCTCATCACCCTGATGGTAGGCATTTCTTCTTTAAT
Organism: Picea engelmannii; assembly: GCA_009831015.1. Lineage (NCBI taxonomy): Eukaryota > Viridiplantae > Streptophyta > Pinopsida > Pinales > Pinaceae > Picea > Picea engelmannii. Next base: position 10,445 of record ML820735.1, read on the forward strand.
GGGGGTTTCATCAACTGAAATATTATGTTTCTTTGTAACAACCCTTTTTCCTTTACCTCTCTTATGTTTGCTGGATTGTGGATCAAGATTTAAAGATTGAATTAGCCAACTTCAAGGTTTTTGTATTTCCCTCAGAGAAGAATTAAGACTTGGTGAAACATGCTACCCTTTGGAGAGGTGGGGTGTGACTACACTCTTTTTGACATCTTTGCCAAGATTTTGAGTAGAAAGTAAGGAAGATTTAAAGGATAATCTCCATTTACATGCATTAACAACCTAATGTGGTAGATATAAATCAGTGAGAATTTGCCTTCGTAGGTGATATACCTGTGGATGATGATTAGAGAAGTGTTCCATTCTGGTCTAATCCAGTTGTGAGGGACTCCCTTACTCCAATTCGGGTTTTGCTTATCTGGTAGTAAGAATTGATTTACAAACTATGTGACTACATGTTCCTTCTTCCACCATCGTTCTCCTCCAACTACCAATCTGTAAGATTTGGTGATTGTTTGTTCGATTACTAGAATTAGCAACTTTTCGATCTCCACTTTGAAATCATCGAAGTTTTGTGAAAATACCATAGAGACCTATTCTCCATAACCTTGGAAGGTGGTGAGGAATTCGAACCAACCAGTATCTTTGAACCTCTGAGCCATCTGAGGATAAGCTTTGAGAAGTTCAACACCCTCGGGTTCTAATCGAACAACTTGCCCACTTCTCTTGGGTGCCATTTCGATAACACGATGCTCCCACTTAGCACTGTCGAATATTGAACTCACAACCTATAAATGTTAGCATATCTCAACTTCTTCTGAAAGATACCTGCACTTATAATTTGAAAAAAAATCAGAACGAAAAGTGACAGGATTGTGGGAATTGAAATGATTTGAAATGAGTCCTGGATGGTACGGAATGTTCCCATCATGAAACATTTTTAACTACATAATGATTCAAGAGATATTGTGGGACACATGTGGGTTGTCAATCCATGATTTATGTAATCATAATAGAATCGGGGTGGCTGGCGCTTATCATGGCATGATTATATTAGCGCTACGAGAATAATGGTATTCCAGTAGTGCTATTAATGAATTGGAAGAATTTTGAATTTGAAATATTCACATAGGCATATGAAGTGACACATCTTAACAAACCATGTCTTACATCTCCAAAATTAAGGAAATTATTCAAAAAGCTAAAATGTGAAACATAATAAACTGAAAACAAAGATTAAAATCAAAAGAAAGCAAACAATGAAGTGCGGGTAGGGAGGGTTTAGGATTTAGAGCTTCTCACTAAATCAAAATAAAAATTAGAGACTAACATTGGCTCCTTCTGGGGATGGAGTTTTGATAATAAAATCCAAGAACTGCAGACCAATGCTTTTTCCTTTATTTATGATTCACTGATCTCCCTGCATTTGTCAGTCTTTATTCACAACATAACTGTAGAAAATAAGTCCATTGGTTATATGGAGTCTTTATTGAAAGAAAAACCTACTATACTAACTGAAAACTTGATGAGTATTTAGAGAAAATAATATTTCAAGAACCTCCCATTCACTGGGCCTCCAAACGTTTTTGTGTCATCTAAATTATGTAGGAGAAAAGTGTTATTGTCCATTACCTTGGCTATTCTGAAAGGACCATACCATAGGTTACGAAATTACCATGTTTTATTTTTTCCTCTCTCCTAACATCCCATATTAACACCAAATATCCTTCATTAAAAACATATTTCTTAGTTCCCTTATCGAATGTGGATTTTACTTTTCTCTGGTGAGAAGAAACTTTTGGATTCATCTGTTCTCTGACCTGTTGTACCTCAATCATCGGAAAGATTCTCCTTTAGAGATCATTGGGTTCTTCTAACTCTTCCTGTAAAAACTTTAAAACTGGTAGGCCCAATTGAGTTGGAAGGATAGCTTCTGTCACATATACCATATGGAAAGGAGAGGTACCAATAGACTTCTTGTTACTGATACGATCAGCCCATAGGGAAAACTTTAACTTGGAATCCCATGATTTTTTATTTTCAGCCAGTAGTTTTTTGATAATCCTTATCAAAATTTTATTGGAGGACTCTGCTAACCCGTTCCCTTGGGAGTAGTAGGGAGTAGAGTGGAACAATTTGATATTATACTTATTGCAGAATTCAATCATGCAATTGGATTTAAAATCCTGTGCATTATCAGTGACTAGTTTTTTAGGACAACCAAACCTGGAAAAGATATATCCTTCAAGAAAATCCATGATTACCTTGTCTATCACATTTCGGGTCAGAATTTCTTTGATCCACTTTGTAAAGTAATATGTGGCTATAAGAATCCATTTGTGTTGTCCTGAAGATGAAGGGTTGATCTCCCCAATGAAATCCAAGCCCCACTGTTGGAATGGTCCATGAGTGATGATTGGTTTTAGAGGTAGAGACATAAGTTTATGTTTTCCAACAAATTTATGACAGGCGTCACATGCCCTAACCTGAACAAAAATATCTGAGAATAGAACTGGTCAGTAATAGCCTACCCTAAGAATCTTGAAGACAGTAGCTTTCTAATGGTGATGGCCTCCGCACACACCATGATGTAGATCAGAAAAAAATTGTTTAGCTTCTCTTTCATCGACACACCTCAACAAAAAACCCTGAGGGTATTTCCAGAATAAGATATGATCTATAATGCAATACTTTATTGCTCTTAATTTTAATGACCTGAACTTTGATTTATCTAACTCTGGAGGAGATTGAAAATTCAGCAAAAAAAATACGATATCTTTGTACCATGATGAAGAAACATACTTGTTGTTTACCTGTGAATTTGTTTCTTCAATATGGAAAGAGGAGCCCTGTGCCTTGTCTAAAAGATGGTACAACCCAATGGCTTTGTAGTTAGACTCTGTCATTAATTTGGCAAGGCCTTGACCTTTTATCAGTTGAGTAGGATTTATAGTGATATCATACTCCAGGATTTTTGTTATCCATTTTCCTCTCTTTCCTTCACAATCAGGCTAAACCAAGATTTCTTTGACTTCACTGCTTGGTACATAAGCTGTGATCTCAGATTGAAGAACATATACTCTGAAGGATTTTAGAGCCTTTACCAGGGAATATGCTTGTTTCTCCATTATATCCTACTTCAATTCAGAATCTCTGAGAGTTTTGCTAAAGAAGGAGATGGGCTGCTCAAATCCTTGCTCGTTTCTTTGAATAAGAACAACAACTATGGTATTTTATGAGGCAAATGAGAAAATCATGAATTCTTTGGAGTAATTTGGACTAAAGAGAACAGGGGCCTGAACAAGAGCATGTTCGATATTTTCAAAATATTCTTTAGCTTCTGGTATCCATTTAATTTATGCATCCTTTTTCAATATGTCAGTAATGTACTTGATAATCTCTGCAAAGTTAGGTATAAACCTCCTTAAAAAATTAATTTTACCAATGAAAGATTGAATAGACTTCTTGTTTCTCGAGATGTCTATTTGTTGGATAGCCTTTACTCTTTCAGGGTCTATTTTAATACCTTCAGGTGAGATAATATGTCCTAAAAGCTTTCCTTCCTCCATGGCAAAATGTGATTTTTTAGGATTAAGTGATATACCGTACCTCCTACATTTCTCAAAAGTCTTCTTCAAGTGTTGTAAATGTTCTTCATCAGATGCTGAAAATATAGTGATGTCGTCAAGATAAATAACTACAAACCTATCATTTTCATCAATAAAAGCAATGTCCATAGCCCTTTGAAATGTGGCTCCTGCATTCATCAATCCAAAGGGCATCTTTTCATACATAAAAGTGCCCCGAGGATTAGTAAAAGTTGTTTTCTTTTTGTCCTCCTCTACTACTGATATTTGATTGTACCCTGAGTATCCATCAAGCATAGAGATCCTCTTTTCTCCTACAACTCTTTGTAAAATATGATCCATTTTTGGTAACAGATAATCGTCTTTCTAGGAGCACCTGTTCAAATTCTTGAAGTCCACACAGAGCCTTATCTCTCCACTCTTCTTTATGATAGGTACAAGGTTGGCCACCCACTTTGAGTATCTTAGTGGCACTATGATTTTGGATTCCAATAACCTTTTCAGTTCCTTTTCTATTACAGGTAATAGCAAAGGATTAAATTGCCTGGAATTTTTCTTAAAAGGTTTCGATCCAGGTTTCAGGGGAATTTTGTGTTGTATGACCTTTGGATCAACCACCTTCAAATATTAATAAGACCAGGAAAATATATCTGAATATTGCTTCATTAATTCAACATATACTTCTCTCTATTTTTGTGACAATTTTCTAGATATTTTGACCAACCTGGGATTTAAATCATAGTTGATATCACAGTCCACTACATCAGTTTCTTCTGTCTGAATAACAACCTTCCTGGAAACATCATTGTGATCAAACAGCCTCTCTATTGGGACCAAACCTTTAGGCAGATGGTTGGTCTTCAGTTCAAAAATTTGGTGCCCAACAATATTGTCTTGAAGAATATCTGCAGCATGTACCTCTGCCTCACCATCTGCATCATCTTGATCTATTCAAATGTTAGAAAACTCTTCAATAGTTTTCAAGAATCTTTGAATTTCCTCATCATCTTTAAATACCTACCAATGTTTTATATTGTCTAGTATTGAGGGTCTATGTCTAACCTCAACTTCAAACTTCAGATTATGAAACATTGGGGTTTTAAAGTTACTAGCTGCAAGTGCCAAAGAGTCAGCCTGCTAATTTAAACTTTTGTGCACAAAAGTATTATTGAATGCCAAAAATAAATTATCCACATAATCCCACACCTCATTTCTATATTGTTTCAACCTTTGTTTTTTAGTTTGATATACATTCTTGATTTGGTGAATAATAAGTTATGAATCACCAAAAATAGAAAGCTTATCTATACCCATATCTTTAGCAGCTTTCAACCCTAACAACAAGGATTCATACTCACTGATGTTATTGGTGGTGTCAAATTCAATTTTATATGACATAGGAATAACCTCCTTGGTAGGGGAAATGAAGACAATCCTAGCACCAGAACCTTCTCTAGAACATGCCCCATCAAAATACATTTTCCAAACAAAATTATCTTCTCTATCCCAATCAGTAGTTGGTGTCTTTCTAACTGATACTTCTGCCATCTGATCACTCATGAAAAATAGAGGAACCAAGATCATCTTCTACGACATATATAGGATGATTAGTGGGGTTCTCGTGATCACTTACTAAATAATCCATTCTAACTTTCCTATATAATCTTCGTTGTTCTCCACCAAAAACAAGTATGGTTACATAGCTAAGATCCATTTGGAGAGTGCATCCTACCTTTTTAGCCCAGGATCTTGAAAGAAGCATTCCAAATTTTGGTGGTATGTTAGCCACAATAACATCTAATACCACGCTTTTCATAGGTAATTGGGAAAGAGTAACAACCATATCCTTCATAACTCCCAGGCATTTGACTTTCTTGGAATCAAAAGAATATAGATCATGGTAAGGTTTAGTAATGTCTAATCCTAATTCTTCCATCACCACCTTAGGCATGACATTATGCGAGGCACCAGAATCCATTAGGCAATTATGCAATATCTTGTCATGAACATTTAGTGATATGTAGAATGGGGGAGAAGTATCAGTTATGTCTTCCATATGAGGTCCAATTGTTATAGCAGGGTTCTCATCTTCCAAATTGATAGTATCTGAAGAGATTACCTGAGCAAGAGATTGTAGAGCTTTAAGAATAGTTCTCCTAAAAGGCTCTATTTTCATGAGTTCTAGCAGTGGCACATAAATCTTAATTTTATTAATTTCATGTTCTAGACTGAAAAAAGAAAAATTCTTTTTTGGTTCCTTTATCTCTGTAGTACTAACCTTGGCAGGCTGCTTCATTGTTTGATCATTCTGAATCCCAAAACTATCTTTATTGATTCATACTTTAACCAGATTGTTGGCCTTCTTTGTGGGAACATGTGTATCTACTTTAGGTGCATTTGAATTAGATCTGAGATTATATTTCTTTCTTTTTGGTTCTTTTTGAACAATCTCATCAGTAGCCCCTTCTTCAAACTGGTTTAAAATCAAAGTATCTTCATAATTTTGTTGTGTTAGATGCATAGGAAATGTTTCAGAATCATTTAGATGTACTTCAGGATCATCTTATGTATCATATTCATCCTCTTCTTCATCTACTACATTATTCTATAAAGGAGGTAAAACTTTTTGGTCTTCTTGATTTTTCTTTTCTCTTGGTAATATCTTAGGTGCATTGTTTGGCCTCCTGGACTAATTTTTATTTATGTATCCACCTTCTTGTGCAGGTCTATTGGATTGCTTTTGTTCCATCTTCAATCTTACCATCTTAGATGTCAGCTCTTTCAACATCTTAGCCATTTCATCTATCTTAGAATTAGAGGATGTATTAGAAGAGGAAGGCATCTCTTCTTTTTGCTTTTTTATGTATCTGTCACCCCTAGACTTCAATTTGTCTGCTGCCAATATGTTTGATTCTACCTCAATAGTAGCTTCTTGCATCTGGTTGCATCTAGTTGAGGGTAGCAAACCTTCTTTCTCTTAGCAACAAGGATAATTCAGCATCGAAAGCATTGGAAAATGTTGTTTTGGTTGATGTCTCTGAAGGTTTAATCTCATCTATAATTTTACCATACATTTTGTTGAATCTTTTGGTAAAATCAGGTATTGACTCACCTTGCTTCCTTTTTAAAGAACTAAATTCAGTGATGTAGTATAAAAAGTCTTTCTTGTCTCCCCAGTGTCTAAGGAAGGTGTCATCCAAGGCTTCAATACCAACAATTGAATTAGGTGGCAAACTCCCGAACCACTTTCTTGCTTCACCATCTAAAATCTGCACAAACAATCTCATCCATACATCTGCATGCTCTACATTGAAATTAGCTGCAAAACTATAAAAGGAACTCAAATTATCTTCAGTAGTAACTCCTCCTTCTCCATTAAATCTAGGCAAATATTTCATATAATCATTTGGTAGAAAGGCATACATGACTTGTGGGAGGATTAAAGGGGCATACCTTGTTGCAACAATTGCATCCATTCTGTTTACAGCCATATTTTATATCTTTGGTGTTGGAGTTTTGGGAGTAAGAAAGGTTGGTGAAGTTGAAGGTGAAACTGTCCCTTGTGTATGGAAACTTAACTGTACTGACAATGAATCTTGATCTTTAGCAGACAGGGGTTTCTCTTCTGAACTAAAATCGGATGATGGGCCAAGAAATAGAGGATTCTCAAAAGAAGAATAATGTGATTTAATTTCTTCAGAGGAGAGAGATCCAAGAGATGAAGAGGGTGTCTCTGGTTCACTCTTAATATCTTTACTGTGATCTTTCAAAGTTTCATCCATAGGCAAGGTGTTTGAATATTCTTTTTCAATGAGTTCAGCAAGTAGCTTCCACTGATTTAGATTTAATTTTGAGCTGGTTGAAGGGAATGAAATTGTAGCAGGATCAATGACAGGCTTGACTTCACTTTCCAGAACTACCTCCTCATCTGATTGGGTTTTAGTGATTTCAGAGGACTGTCCTTCAAAAAAATTTGAAGAAAATTTTCCCTTTGAGAGAGAAGGTTGTCTAGAAATAGTTTTAGATTTTCTTAGTAGCTTTTCAGGATCTGCTACTGCTGCAACAGGCTCATGATCTAGATTTTTCCTGGTTACTGGTCTCTTCATAGATGATGAAGAAGTTGGAGGAGTTTTAGGTCTTCTCCCTTCTCTTTTAAGAGCCAGAATTACCACAGAGGAGTCACCAGGTGAATAATCACAGTCTTATGTAGTGTTCAAAATCTTGTTCACCATCAAGATTTGAATCTAATCTTGATCACCATCAAGATTTGAATCTAATCCCCGGCAATGGAACCAAAATATATTAGTCCCTAAATTTGCACTTGACTGTGAGAGGGAAATCTAGGGCATCATCGAGTTATTGAAAAAGTGTTTTAAATGTTTTTATGGTTTATTTTTTGAATAAGGTGGTTGAAAAGTGGCTAAAGGTTTAAAATAAACAAGAAATTCAAAATAAGAATAGATGATATCCCATTGAATGGTTAATGGGTAGGCACATAGATGTATTAGACAAATCAGAAAAACGGAAAGTGAAGTTTTCAATTTGCCAACCTCATAATAAATTCTTATCTCAAAATATCATCAAGAAACAATAACATCAGCTTGAAATCAAAACTTGAAAATAATCACCACAGCAAAATCTTTACTGTATCAATTGATAATCAAGAAAACAAATGCATTGCAATTTGATTAATGAACTCAAGCATGAAGATAGAAGAACAGAGTAGAAAATAGAATCTAACCATCCATATGCCTTTGCTATTAAGTATCAAATAGAACAAGATTGTCTTTACAAGGAATTTCAAAACAAGTCCCCTGGATCTCCAATTTTTCGACCCGAATAGAGTATTTTCTATGCCTATTTAAACTATCCAAAATATATCAGATCCTAATTTCTAGCATGCTATCAATGACTAGATTTGATTAGCATCTATCTACTAGAGAGGTTAGCTCGAAAAGAGCATTTACATTCCAAAAATAGATATAGCTCAACAACTTAATATTGAATGATCATGTCACAATACATTCGATCCTACAAAATAGGGGTTGGTTTTATCTAGTCATACATTTCGATGTATTTTCTTTTCACAAGCCAAAATAAGTAAATATTTTCCTTGTTCCCTGGTAAACATCAAAATTGAGAATGTGCCAAATTCTCCATAAAGCTTTTAGGGTATGATAACAGCAGTAGCCTTGCTAGTCTTCTGTTTGAGCTTTGTGGTAAGTACGTTGTTATGCCAATAGAGTTTGAAATTTAATTCTCTGAGCTCTTTGAGCAATGCCCTTTGCTCTCTTTTATTCCTCTTGAAACCTTGAATCCTTTCTTGTTGACTAGCACTCCATTGTTCTACATGGGCCTTTTCTTTCTTCAACTGTTTCACTGTCTTTTGGAGTTCTCTGATTCTTTCTTTATTACTTCTGACTTTAACCTTGAATTCGGGGAACTCTTCAGTGGGTGCAGGATCATTCAGATCTATGGAAACATTTGGTTCTTTCAATTTAACTTGATATCTAGAAGCCAATCTTGAGTTGTGTTCTTCATCAAAACTTGTTGAATCCATGGCTTCAGACATATCTGATATGTGATCTGAATCTACAAGGTTTCTTTCTTTATTTTCAGGAATCTCACTGATACCTTTAGAAACTGCTTTAGCTTTTGACAATCTGGTAGTATCTCTTGTTACAGGTCCTGTAGGGAGTGGATCATTATGCTTACCTTGTTCTGCTGGTTTTTTATGTAATGAAGATTTTCATGCCTTTTTCTTGGTACTTGCTCTAGCATCCTCAAAATGATCTTCTATAACTATGATGTTTTCTTCTTTGATTGAGGGATCGAACATAGCCTTGGACTATAGCCTGTATTTGTTGGTAACTCTAGTAGAATTCCTTCTAGGGTTTTGAGACACAGGCACACCTTTCTTCTTCATCCTTTTGACTGCAGCGCCTTTCTTACTAGTTGTTGGTGATTTATTCTTGGTTGTAGTTTTAATATCGTAATATTCATCTGAATCCAGTTCCATTTTAACATCTGGCTCAGAAAACATTTCGATTTCTGTATCCAATTTTTGTCTTTTACCTTTGTTGTTCTGTGTCACCCTGATGGCAGGCATTTCTTCTTTAACAGGGGTTTCATCAACTGAAATATTTTGTTTCTTTGTAACAACCCTTTTTCCTTTGCCTCTCTTCTATTTTTTGGACTGTGGATCAGGATTTAAATATTGAATTAGCCAGCCCTAGGGTTTTTGTATTTCCCTCAGAGAAGAAACGACCAGAGTCTTAATTAGGACTTGGTGAAACAAGCTACCCTTTGCAGAGGCGGGGTGTGACTTCACTCTTTTTGACATCTTTTCCAAGATTTTGAGTAGAAAGTAAGGCAGATTTAAAGGATAATCTCCATTTAGATGCATTAACAACCTAATGTGGTAGATATAAATCAGTGAGAATCTGCCTTCATAGGTGATATACCTTTGGATGATGATTAGAGCAGTGTGCCATTCTGGTCTAATCTAGCTGTGAGGGACTCCCTTACTCCAATTCGGGTTTTTCTTATCTGGTAGTAAGAATTGATTTACAAACTCTATGAATACATGCTTCTTCTTCCACCATTGTTCTCATGCAACTACCAATATGCAAGCTTTGGCAATTGTTTGTTTTGTTACCAGCATTAGCAACTTTTCAATCTCCACTTTGAAACCATTGAAGTTTTTTGCAAATGCCATAGAGACATGTTCATCGTAACCTTGGAAGGTGGTGAGTAATTCGAACCAACCAATGTCTTTGAACCTCTGAGCCATCTGAGGATAAGCTTCGACAATTTCATCACCCTCGGGTTCTAATCGAACAACTTGCCCACTTCTCTTGGGTGCCATTTCGATAACACAATGTTGCCACTTAGCACTATTGGAAATTGAACTCACAACCTGTAACTGTTAGCATATCTCAACTTCTTTTGAAAGATACCTTAACTTATAATTTGAACAAAATCAGAATGACAAGTGACAAGATCGTATAATGATCTTTGGGAATTGAAATGATTTGAAATGAGTCATGGATGGTATGGAATGTTCCCATCATGAAATAGTTTGAACTGCATAATGATTCAAGAGATATTGTGGGACACATGTGGGTTATCAATCCACAATTTATGCAATCATAACAGCATTGGGGTCGTCGACGCTTATCATGGCATGATTATATTAGCGCTACGAGAATAATGTTATTCCAGTAGTGCTATTAATGACTTGGAAGAATTTTGAATTTGAAAGATTCACATAGGCATATGAAGTGACACATCTTAACAAACCATGTCTTACATCTCCAAACTTAAGGAAATTATTCAAAAAGATAAAATGTGAAACATAACAAACTGAAAAGAAAGATTAAAATCAAAAGAAAGAAAACAATGAAGTGCACGTAGGGAGGGTTTAGGATTTAGAGCTTCTCACTAAATCAAAATCAAAATTAGAGACTAACAAATCCCATTCTTTTTGGTTATCCTCTAACAGTCTCTTAATGATTTTGATCAGGCTCTTATTAGAGGACTCTACCAGTCCATTGCCCTGGTGGTAGTATGGGGTAGATTTAATCAACTTAATTTCAAACTGCTCACAAAAGCGGATCAATGGTTAATCTTTGAAAGAAGTGGCATTATCTCTGACAATTTTTCTTGGGCAGCCAAATCTTGCTATGATATCCTCCAGGAAACTGATGATTACCTTGTGGGAAGTGCTCCTTATGGGGATAGCTTATATCCACTTAGTAAAATCATTTGTGGCAATCAGGATCCATCTATGATACCCATTGGATGCAGGACGAATATCCCCAATGAAGTCTAGGCCCCACTGCTTGAAGGTCCCTAAAGCAACCACATGTTTCAATGGCAAGGGATTTAGTTGTTTCTTTCCTAAGAATTTCTGACATTTAGCATAGGCTCTGACTTTTGTGTAAACATGAATGAACAGAGTAGGCTAGAAATAACCATCCCTGAGAATTTTGTGGGCCATCGTTCTCCAGAAGTGATTTCCCCCACACAAATTTTCATGAAAGTCTGACATAATCCTTTATGCTTCATGTGGGTATAAACATATCAGAAGTACACCCAGGGGGTCTTTATAATATAAATTTTTATCAACAAGGAAGTATTTAAGTGCTTTTAGATTTAAAGCTCTTGCCTTGTTCCTTTGCATGCCATCGGGGGGGGCGCAATTCTTGTAGAAAATATATGACATCCTTGTACCAAGGACATCCTGCTAATGGGGGGCATGCCTGAGCATTTGTATCATACAGTTCATCCTGCTGATTTCCTGAGAATTCATTGATGAAGCTTACCCCCAAAGCTTTGCAATTAGATTCAGCCAACAGTCTGGATAAACCTTGACCTTTAATCAATTTGGTGGGATTTATCTCCAGGTCAAATTCAATGATTTTGGCAATCCATCGATTCCTCCTTCCATCTATGTCTAGATGAATGAGAATTTCCTTCCCGACAGTTGAAGGGACATACGCCGTTATTTTTTACTATAAGACATAGACTCTGAAATCTTTGAGATATTTAACCAAAGAATAGGCTTGCTTCTTCATCATGTCATATTCCACCTCATCATCTCTTAATGCTCGACTGAAAAAAGGAGATGGGCTGCTCCAACCCTTCAACATTCTTCTATAACAGAATAGTCGCTACAGTGTCAAATGAAACAAATGAGAAAATAAGGAAATCCTTTTTATAATTAGGACTGATAAGCATAGGTGCCTCAGTCAAGGCCTTCTTTATATGATGAAAGTAATTTCGAGACTGAGTAGTCCATTTAACTTCATTTCCCTTCCTCAACATGGTTTTTATAAGCTTTACCATCTCAACAAAATTGGAAACAAATCTCCTCATAAAATTAATTTTTCCTAGGAAAGACTGGACTTCTTTCCTAGATCTCGGGAGCGACAAGGTTTGGATTGCTTCAACTTTGTTGGGATCAATCCTGACTCCTTCAGTTGATACTATGTGGCCCAGCAGCTTTCCCTCCTTCATGGAAAACAAATACTTCTTGGGATTTAAGGAGAGACCAAATTTTTTTCATTTCAGGAACACCCTTTTCAAATGCTCACAGTGCTCTCTGTCAAACCTGGAGAAAACTGTAATGTCATCCAAATAGATGACCACGAATTGGTTGCTTTCTCCAATGAAATCTATATCCATGGCTCATTGAAAGTTCTCCCCTGCATTCATCAATCCAAAGGGAATTTTTGCATACATGAGCGTACCCCAAGGAGTGGTGAAGGTCATTTTTTCTCTATCCTTAGGCAGGATTGAGATCTGATTATAGCCTGAAAAGCCATCAATCATGGATATCCTTGATGCGCCAGTTACCCTTTGTAATATGTGTTCCATTTTAGGCAAGGGGTAGTTGTCCTTCTTTGATCTCCTATTCAAGTTCTTGAAATTGACAGAAAGTCTGATTTCCCCGTTCTTCTTTTTCACTGTGACCAAATTGGCCACCCACTCTGAATACCTCTGAGGAACAATAATTTGGGCATCCAACAACTTCTTTACCTCTTTCTCCATGATAGGAAGCAACATAGGATTAATCTGTCTCAATTTTGTCCTAAATGGTTTGGACTCTTCTTTCAGTGGGATCTTGTCCTCAATGACGCCTGTGTCATATGTTATGAGATCTTCGTATGTCCAGGCGAACACATTAGAAGATAATTAAAATTATTATCTATTGATATTAAAATGTCAGATGAAGATTATTGTATTAATTTATTGTGCTCTTTACTAGACTCATGGGATAGTCTAGTTGTGGCCATAGGTGGTAATACAACTAATTTAAGTTTCAATTATGTGGTCTCATCCTTTTTGTTGTAGGAGATGAGACATTAGAACATGGAAGGACAGAGGGAAAATGAATTATTTCCAAGAGGATGCTCCTAGGAAATAAATATATCCAAGTCCTCAAGTAGGATATCTAAATCTAAGGGTAGAACCAAATCTCTCAGAAATTTTGTAAAGGTATGATGGAGATGTGGAAAAGAAGGGCACAACAAGAATCAATGTAAATCCAAAAGCATTGAGAGAGGGAAGGGATCTGAAGATGCTCCTCCTATAGAATAAAAAACCTCCTTGGAAGAAGGAGGGGATGTGTACTTAGATTCATCAAGCACACATGCATATCATGAGTCATGGTTGGTTGACTCAGGCACATCCTTTCATATGAATCCCAATAGGGAGTGGTTCTGTGAATATAAAAGCTATGATGGAGGTGATATTTTCCTAGGTGATGAACAATCGAAAACCAAAATCATAAGACGAGGAAAATTCAAGTTGAAGCTCATGGATGAAAGGATTAGAAAACTACCTGGTGTTCTTCACAACCCAAAATTGGCCAAAAATTTGATTTATGTAAACAAAACGGACGATGCAAGGGTAAAAACATTGTTTGAGAAAGAAACTTTCAGGATGGTTCGAGGAGCAATGGTGTTACTTAAGGGAGTTCATATTAGAAATTTGTATAAGTTGCAGGGAAGCACTATTATGATGGGTTTAATAGTTCCATTGTTCCTGAGATTGGAGTCGAAGAACAAAAACTCCTACAATCTCTAGAGAAAAGGATATGTTGTGGAATCAAATACTGGGGCATATCGGAGAGAAGGGATTTTACCTACTACATGGTAAAGGTACAGTTGAAGGTATGTCTAACTGCTCTTTGGATTTTGATTTTTATGAAAATTTTGTATATGGGAAGCATAATCAGGTAAGATTCCCTTCTAGTGCAATGATGGCAGAGGGAATTTTACAATTGGTGCACAATGATGTGTTTGGACCTATGTTAGTTGCATCACTGGGAAAATATGTGTATTATGTCTCATTTATAGATGACTTCTCAAGGAATACACATATATATTTCCTCAGGAATAAATTTGAAGTCTTTGAAAGGTTTAAATATTTTAACGCTCTTGTGGAAAATCAAGCAGAGAAAAGAATTAAGGCRCTAAGGACGRATAATGGTGGAGAGTTCTACGAAAATGAATTTGAATAATTCTGTCAAAATTGTGGTATAGAAAGGCATAATCCTACTCCATATAAATCTCAACATAATGGATTTGCATAAAGGATGAAAAAGACAAAGATGRAAAAAAAAAGGTGCATGCTCAGTGGTGTTGGGTTAGGAAAGGAATCATGGGTAGAGGAAGTGGATATTTCATGTTACCTAGTCAATCGATCACCCTCATCAGCGCTAGATGACAAGACTCCACATGAGGTGTGGATTAGAAAGAAACCCTCTCTCACACATCTCGGGGTATTTTTTTGTGAGGCCTATGTTCATGTTCCAAAGGAAAACATGAGTAATCTAGATAGCAAAGGATGAAAAGTATATATTTATTGGGTATAAAGATGGTCTAAAAGGTTATAATATTTGGAACCCAAAAACTAAGAAGATGGTGTATAGCCAAGATGTGGAGTTGGACTTATGGGCTGACTTAGGTTCTACCTTAGTTCTCCAACAAAACCCTTATCACCATCGGCCCTTCTGGTAAACCAGAAGGCTACACCGCAAACAGAGTGCACAACGCGGTCTCACCCGAGATGGTTTATGGGTGACTTCATGACGCAGGTGTATGCAATCATAGAAGGGATTTGAGGATATTATTTCTTACTTATTCTTTCTACTTAACCATGCATTTGATTATAGAATTCATCAGATCCATTCGTTCATTCATTTATTTTCATATTTATTCTAGTGCGCATTGTAAGTAAACCATTCATTCATCTATCTAATCATTCAATCAAAACTCCAGAAATAGTAAAACATTCAAACACATTGCACACATAGTGTTACCATGGTTCACCCCTATGGGGATACGTCCACAAAGATATTTTGCTTCTTTTCTTATTCATCAAAAGGAGATGTGTGCATTACATCATAATATATATTAGTGAGGTAGACCAATATCACACCAAGCTCCACATCTTGTGACCTAACCCTCAGCTACTTCAAATTCATCTGAGCTCTACAACTCTCAAAACATACTTCGACTCACAAAGACTCCAAAATAGGTTCTCCAAAATAGTTCTCCCCCAAAGATATGACAGAATTACTTTCAAGTATCTCCCCCCTAATATACCTCTTATCCCTTATTTATATTACAAAAGTGGTTTAAAACCCTTACAATATATCCCAAAACCCTAACCTTAACATGGCTAGGTTAGTCCACATTTGCGTCGAATTTCTGCAAATCCTATCACGCACCCTGCTTTTCCTCAAAATCTGATGCGCTCTCCTTATTTGTCCAATATTTATTGTTTGTTGCATTGTGCTACCAAACATGTCTGCTCCAAAAATCCCCCAAGACTAACATGTGGCTCATCCCGAGCCACTTATCCTTAGTGCACCTTCTGCAGTGCTACCTTCATCGTATGAAACTTCTTTCCCAATTTTGTCGCTTTCTCCTTAGCCTATGCGCTTTTTCCTGATAGTGTCTCCAAATCTTGTGTTGTAATGTTCTCTTTCAACACTAGTGCATATTCCTATCTTCCTTTCTATGTTTGGATTTTGTCTATCATTCCTTCGGCTTGTTGTTGAAATGGCTCCAACTGAGCCTGCCTTGCTTATTTCTCCTCCTGCACAGTCTTTACTTATGCCTGCAAATTTTTCAACTCCTATGTGACCCTCATTATTAGGGATATGTCCAAGGTCTTCTACCTCTTCTTCAAGTCTTGAACCACCACGTTCANCAACTGAGCCTGCCTTGCTTATTTCTCCTCCTGCACAGTCTTTACTTATGCCTGCAAATTTTTCAACTCCTATGTGACCCTCATTATTAGGGATATGTCCAAGGTCTTCTACCTCTTCTTCAAGTCTTGAACCACCACGTTCAGTTTTTCCTCTTTCTACTCCAGTTGTTGGATCTTCTCATCCTCTTCTAGGATTGTCCAAATATGTGCATTTGTGTCATACAATTCTTCCGCTTCTTTAACCTCCTATGTTATACTCTCTACGTGCACAGTAGCCTCCTACTCTCTCTTCTCTCGTACTTCTGGAGGTGTGCTCAGAGTTAATTTCTCTGTTAATTCTACTATCTCTTGTTTTTATTTCTCCATGGTCTGCGCAATATGATGTATCTTCTCTTTTGTTGTAACCTCATATGCCTACGCATAGTCTGGTATGCTCTTGTATACCTATGTAAGCTTCTTCTCTAAGGTATCTACACCTTTCTTCTCTTCCTCCTTTTCCAGTGTGATCTACTCACATGTCACTTACAAAATCTCCTTCACCTTGCGATCGGGCACTAGGTTGGTGGCATCTTCCCTAGCTCTAGACTGTACTTCCTGCATTACACTCACTTGTAATCCATATAATTCCTTCATGGGTATGTTCGCTAGAACCAACTCCAGATGTTCCAGGTCCTTTATTAGTCTTTGCGTTGTGTTTTCATCCACCTCCAACATTTCTTGTGTGACTTTGAATCTGTCATTGCTCACTACTATTGTCTTCACGGTCTCTTCTTTCTCTTTCTGTGTTGATGCTTCTTGTTCTTTTTCTTTCTACTGCATTGTTGGATGATGTGTTGTATTTAGTTGCAGTCTCTGTAAGATGTCATGTACTTATACTAATTTTTCCATAATTTATTCCCTTTGTGCCTATGTTGCTCGTACTGCATCCTCCCCTCTATCTTAGACTTTTTCTGCAACAAAATTTGCATCGTCCTCTATAATAGTGATGGTTGGAGGATTCTTGTGATACTTCATATTTTTCCTTATTTCTACCTACTGTGTTCTAGTCCTCTTCTTTGTTGGGGTGGAGGTCTGTGCCTCAGTTTTCTTCTTTGTTGTTTCCCCATATTTTACTTCCTTTGGACGATAGCTATATCCCTTCTCACCATCCCCTTTTACTTATTCCCTTGACACAATCTCTTTATTTCTTGGCTTCTTTCTTGTTGCGCTACTTCCTGATGCTTGACCGTGCTTTGCATCCTTCCTTGTGTTATTTTTTGGATTGCTTGTCTTCTTTGATGTGCCTTCTTCTTCTTGATCCTTAGGCTTTCTTCCTTTCTTTTTTGTTGTTGGAACCTTCCACTACACATGCCATTCTTTCACAATCTAGTCTACTTCTTCTTGTGATCTACAATACCGCATTTCTAGCCACTTCTTCTTTGGGTCCCTTACGGCCTGAATCCAAAATTGGTGTCTTGAAGCCTTTAAATTAGAAATCCCTTCATTTTCCTATACCAATTCAATTGGGATCCTCCAGACATTGGTTTTCTTATGTTGCATATCTTCCAAGAACATGGAAAATACTATGTTTTTCTCCTACTGGTTCTTGGGGTCCTTTGCCTGCCATAGAGTTTCATAGTGCATTGCACAACATTTCCCTTTCCTATCCATAAAGGTTGAAAATTTGGGCTCCTGCTATCCTACCAATGCTATTAATATTAGCAACCAAGATTAATGGAATTTCTTTCCATTATATTGTGCATCTCTACAATCTACCAAAAAATGATTCAACAAATATGGTGCCCAGCTGAACACTACACCTTTTGCGCACTGTGCAATTATTGCTATAACTCCTGATGGGGCTTCTTCATTTATGCACTTCCTCAAAAGTTTGCAAGCCATCATCTTTGTGGAAAAATTTATTGCATGGTCATTGATATCCTTGATGATTATTCCTCTGGTTCCCCTATTTGTCCTAAACTGTGCTTTCACTTCCTCTACAATTTATTTATTCCTAGCTTTATTGTCCAAATAGTCTTCTGGATTTACACTATTGGTAGGAAACCTGTAATTATAGCTATGAGATCCACATCTATGGGGACCGACCTATCCATCCACATGATACCTCCATGTACCATGGCCAGTAGTTTCTTCACACAAAGTCCTACATTTTTATCGCACCCGAAATGTGGTATGTCCAAGAAATTCACAATGTCTGAGTTATAGAGACCTGTGATCCACTACGCAGGATCCAAAATGGGTTTCCCTAGGGGTCCTACCTCCCCCTTGTTTTCCAAGTAAACTTCCTGACAAAATTCAAGAAACTTTGTTTTGTCAGTTACATCTTGATCTACATATTTTAGCTTTGGCACCTTTCCTAGCATATCTTCCACTGCAACTACAACATATGGGGGAAGATTTAAAGTGATTTCTACTACGCTTGGTGCTTTCCTATTTTGACCCACAACTAGGTTTTCTTTAGTGGCTTCATCCTCAGCTTATTTTTCTTCTTCTCCCTCTATTTCTTTCTATCCTTCGACCTCTTCTATGACTTTCTTCTTATGTTTTTCCTTTTCCTCTGCTTCTGCAGGGTTTCCAAGACTAGGGTTTGCGCTGTCATTAGGTTTTTTTGTGCTCTTACCCACTTGAACCTATTCTTTGTTTGATAATTCTTCCTCTATTTTGGTAGGACTGATAGATTTGGTTTCTGATGTTGTAATGTCCTCCAACTCCATGAAACTCTCTGGTTCTTCCATTCTTTCCTTATTCCTTCCTGCCTATCGGGTCACTCTTACAAAATGCCTGGTAGCGCCAACCTTCAGGGGTGCCATATAACTAGCATTACACACAATTGACTGACTTTTTCTCTTGCTCAATCACCATTTTCCCATGCTCTCAATTGCTTTGTTGCTCAAAAATCGCTAAGTGTCAAAGTTTCCCGTGCTTTTCCCTTTTTATACACCTTGTCATTAATGATCTGTCGTGTTTTTCACTTTTTCTGGTTATTTGCACGGTGTCTAATTCTCCTACGTGTAGTCTTCCAAATTATATTGCACCAATTTTTTTGGTTTGTCATTCTTGCATTATATTTCTCTCACTTATTCCTCCTAATTACTTCATTTTGTATTTTTCTTCATTGTTCTATTTTTGTCTTCCTTTTTCTTCTTTTAGCTCCTACTATTTACAATATGTACAAGTCTACTTGATGCGTTGCAACTATTGAGAGTTAGTAGGTTGACTATCCCTATACAGTTTCAGTCGACTACCATTCACCATTTCTTGCACTTCCTTTCCTTGTAAGTCCTGTAGATATACATCACCTCCATCTGTGACAAACTGTATCTGATATGGCCTTAGCCAATGCATTCTGAGTTTCCCTGGGTGCTGCAAATATTTACTATCATAGAGGAGAACCAGATATCCTTCCTTAAACTTATTCTTCTTGATATGTTTGGCATGCCATGATTTATCATTTTCTTTATGTACCTCTTGATGGAAACCTACCATGATTTTGTCCTCTTCTAATTCCATCAGTTGATCCAATCTTTCCTGTGTTGCGCCACTTTCTTTTATGTTTGTAATTGTTGTAATGTGCAGACTTGGTATCAAATAATCTAAGGGAACTACTACCTCTTGTCCATACACCAATCTAAATGGTGTTTGTCCTATCAATTTCTTGCAGGTAGTTCTATAAGCCCAAAGTACTGCTAGTACCTTCAAATCCTAGTCATCTTTGTTTACATTACAAATCTTTGTCAAGGAATTCTCCAAAATCTTGTTGAAGGCTTCCACTGTTACATTTTATTGAGGGTGGTAAGGAGTACTTTTCTTGTGGTATATCTTAAATTCTTCAAGCATTGCCTCAGTTTTACTGTTGATGAAGTGAGTCCCCTAATCACTCATCAATATTCTTAGACATCCAAACCTTATCACTACATTCTCAAATTAAAAGCGCGCTACAGTCTCTATGCTACAATCCTTTACTGGTGTTTCCTTAGACCATATGGTCAAGTATTTTGTTGTTGTAATAATATATATGGATCCAGATATTCTTTCTAGTGGATTAATTGGACCTACAAAATCTATTCCCCATTTATCGAACACATTTAAAGTAACTTGTGGTCTTAGTGGCATCTCATCCCTCCTGGATGGATTCCCAACTCTTTGACAAACATCACACTTTTGAAAATATTCTTTTGAATCCTTGTGAACGGTTGGCCACCATAATCTTGTGCACAATACCTTTTGTGGGGTAGCTTTACCAAAATAATGGCTCTTTCATGCTCCATCACACATCTCCTCAAGATTCTATTTGTTTCAAGTTTTATAAATGAACTACAATCAACTAATAATCTACAACTATGACCACCATTTTTTTCTTCAGTGCAATAGTAATTCTCTTGGTGCAAATCCTATACTCAAAAACTCAATAATGTCATCAAAATATTCATTAGCAATTTGTACTGAAAATAACTGTGCATCTGGGTTCTTCTCCATTCGTTATCCTAGATAGGTGATCTGGTCTTGCGTTCAATATTCTAGGCTTCACCACAACTTCAAAGACAAATTCTTGAAATAAGAGTATCCATATGCATATCCTTCCCCCCAACACTGGCTTATTAACTAAGTATCTCAGAGATGAATGATTTGTAAACATCTTAAAGTGTTTTCCCAACAAGTAATGTGTGTATTTCTGCAAAGCATACACCATAAATTTCTTCATGCAAATGCAATAGGGTGATCTATATCACATTATCCTAGCTGGGTTAATACTTCTCCTAATGCAATTGCAGATGCATCTACATGCACATGAAATTATTTAGCCCAATCTAGAAATAATAAAATTTGTGCAATAACCATCTTCTCCTTCAAAATATCGAGACTCTTCTGGCATTCATCATTCCACTAGTACTTAGTATCCTTCTTCAGCAAATTATCCATTGGCGCGATGATCTGTGCATATCCTCTTATGAACTTTATGTAATATTGTGTATGGCCCAATGTACTCTTTAACTGGTGCACTGACTTTGGTGGTGGTAAGTTAACTATGACAACAATTTTAGAAGGATCAACCAGTAGACCCTGTTTACACACCACATGCCCTAACAAAATCCAAAAAGGTGCATTGAAAATACATTTATTAATATTTAATGAGATATGACACTATCTGCATCTATCCAACATCAGCCTCAATAATTCAACATTATCTTTCAACAAACTGAACACTTTCTAATCATCCAAGTAAACCTCCAAAAACTTATGGATAAAGTCCTTAAAAGTTGCTACTACTACTCTTGAAAAAATGGTCGGTGCATTCTTCAATCCAAATGGCATAACTGTAAACTAAAATGAGTCCCACTCTGTTACAATTTTTTTTCTTATGCTTATCTTC
The DNA here is from genome assembly GCA_009831015.1 of Picea engelmannii. Lineage (NCBI taxonomy): Eukaryota > Viridiplantae > Streptophyta > Pinopsida > Pinales > Pinaceae > Picea > Picea engelmannii. Next base: position 32,123 of record ML820735.1, read on the forward strand.
TAGTGTGATCTTGATCTGATGATAACATGAAAATCCATCTGTAAAAGAATAATCTTCTTCACCCCCTACATTCTCCAAAACTCCATCTATAAATGGCATAGGAAAAGGATCATGTAGGAAAGCATCATTAAATTTTCTCAAATCTACACAAATCTTTATCCCTCCTTGCTTCTTTTCTTGCACTACCATAGGAATGATCCATTCTGACTCTTTTACAGGTTCTATAGCACCATCTTCTAGCATCTTGTCAATTTTTGTCTTCACCCTCTCTTTGTATATTGGATTCAATCTGTGCGGCCTATGTCTGATAGGTATTACTTTTATCTTAAATGGGATCTTCATCTCTCCTATTTCTCCTGCTAACCCCTTCATCTTTGAGAATGTTGTTGGGAATAAGTCATTGTACTCGCGCAGTAATTATGTGATCCTCTCTACTGTCTAATTATCCCAATAATATCCAATACTAGCCATCTTTGGGTTTTCTGTAGTTCCAATATTTACCTTCTTGAACTTTTATGGTGCAGCATAATATTATTAATCCATCTTGGGACCTTCTACTTCGCTTTCACCTTCTACTTCTGGTATATGTCTATTGCACATATTATCTTCTATTGGTTCTTTTGCTTCTGCTACGTAATAACAGTGTAGCAATTGTTTGACTGTCTCACTAGCCTTCCTCTACTATGATGGAATTATTTCAAACTCTGGTTCTTCAAATATCCTGTCTCTTACCACTTTCAACATTGTATCAATATCTAGACTTTCATGCTGAAAGGCAAATGTAACTACAAAGTTTTGTTGTATTTCTTCCCAGTTAGTAGTTTCTCTGCGTTGTTCTTGTTCTGTGTACCAGTTCTTCAGAATTCCTTCTAGTGTGTGAATAAAATGGTGTGTCCATTCTTCTGGTGGTACTAATCTCCATTGAACTATGCACTTCTCTACATGCTCCTGGGTATGTCCAAATCCTTCATATTTCTCCTCATATTTATGTTCTTATTCTGCGTTGAATCTTATGCGCAGTAACCTTTTGCACTGAAACCAATTGTTGATATTTTCCTTGTGTGTACCCCACCATCTTGTAGGTGTATCTTTCAAAGCAATATATAACGCTGGTAATTGTTGATTTTACATAACCTCTACCTCATACTTCATTAAAATTTCTTCTAAATAATTCAAGCCATAAAAAGTAGGAGGTTCTCTTACCTTTTTACCAACCCATCTCAGTGTGTGCTTCATTCTGGCACATCTCCTGGTAGATAATTCATGTAATCATTATTGTCAGTTTTCTAGTCCTGTGTCAGAGTCTAAAGAACAAGAACTAATACTCCTCCAACTGATCATGCCATCTGTAGTTGGGTTGATATAATCCTCTTCGTGCGTGGTAGTTCTGTATAGTTGATTCACATCTTCTGTAAGAATATTATCCGTCGAAGGTTCCACATACATGTCTCCTTCTGATGGATACAATGGCACAATAACTTTGTATTCTCCAAACTCGAATATATTCTTCCTTGTCTTCAAATTGATAATATCTTGGTTATCAAAGGCTCAATCCATACCCAACAATGCTAGATATGGAAAAGTATTGTTCACTATGTCAATGAATTCAAATTCAGTCATGGTGAGAACACCATCTAGATCTATTGGAATCCCCTTCAACCTTCCTATTGGCACCACTCTATGTTGATTTTCCAACTTCAAATGAATAGGTGAATACCCCAATTTTGGTTCTCCCATAGCTTCCCAGGTTTTCTTTAGCAGAACATTGACTTCAAATCATAAGTCTAGTATAATATCCCCCATATTGAAATCTCCTATGTTAGCATTCAATCTGAATTCCCTACTGGTTCTTCTCTTTTTTCGGACCTGATTTACTCTTTTTACCCCCTCTTCCCCAGGATTACACTTTTCTAATAAATTTTGTAGTACTTGTAAAGAGTTTTTATCACTCAACAATTTGACACAAGCCCCCAAAAAGTTTCTTAAGTTACTTACTTGTTCTAAAGACTGCTCTTGATTAGTTTGATCAAATAATGAATGCATTTCATAGACCAATATCTCATCTACTAGCCTTTTCCTGAAGTGGACACAATATTTTCCTTCAATATCTCTTGTCTATCTTCTTTGAATATCGCTTTATCTTTATGCACATCAAACTTATGTCCGGACATTGTATTCTTGCTAACCCATTGGTACTAGTCCTGATCCTTCTTGGTTGCATCTTCTCCTATCTTGGCTCCACCTCTAGTCACTATGTTAATCTCCTTCTCGTCCTCTTCTTTGTTTTCCACCCTGATCCATTGCATGTTCTTACTATTCTGGTTCCTCTTGTCTTGTATTTTTATAAACAATGTTGGGAAATATTTTGTTTCATGATCTGTTGTGCGACAGTACATACATGTTGTAGGTGGTTGTGGGTAGTCTCTGGCATAGTGTCCCAGTTTCTGACAGTTATGACACACTACTAGTCCTCAACCTCCTCCAAAGCCTCTTCCTCCACGACATCCTCCTCTGAAGCTTCCTTTGTTACCATGATTATCTCCACATTGTGTGTTATACTAAGGTCCTTGATTATATTGCGGCTGTGGGTTATTGTATTATTGTGGTGTTGTGCACTGTTGTGCAGAATTATATTGTTGTTTCCCTTGAAATTGTTGTGCATTATACTATGGTTGTGCTACAAATTGTTGCACAATATTGTATTGTGGTTGTTTCACAATGTTATATTGTGTCTGTTGCGTAGATTGTCTTGTTACATGTTAAGCATGTACTCTGTATGTATCTACAATCCTTTATTTCATCATCTCCAAGGTTCTACAATCCTTGTCTTTGTGTCCAACTTATTTACAAAAGTCACAAAATGTACTCTTTGGAACTATCTGGTACTTCTGCATTAAGGGGCAATGATAGGGATCATGCCCATATGTTTTGAAAATCTCACACCATGGTCCTGCTGAATATAAATGGTTTGTCATACCCACTCCAATATACTGTGAAAATAACGGACACTCATTCTTGTGATGGGATTTTGTCCTACACATTGTACACCAAACATATTCTCTTTTCTCCTTTCCTTTGTTCTGATTTAACTGGAATGTTAAGTTCTTCAGATCTTGCTTCAACTCTTCCACAACTGGATTTGTATGTTTTTATTGGTTTTCCTCTAGTTGTAAGGCTTCATGCAGAGCCTCACCATGACTTTGGAATTTCTATTGTCTCAAAGGATAATTCAAGTGTGGAAACAAATAATTAACAAACAAATGTCGATGTTGTGTATCAATAATAGTGTAATTTAAGTTACCTTTTAGCCTCTTGAATTTATGGTCCACTTCCCATACTGATTCTCCTAGTTTCGGCTTGATATCTATCACTCCATTCATAAACTAGTCTTTTGAACTTGGCTTCTGAAATCCGTTTATTAACTGCCTATTCACATCTTCTATAGTTGTAGGTGTTCCTGTTGGGTTATTTTTTGAGAGACCCATGTACCAATCTAATGTGTGGCCTCTAAAAGTGATTTTCAACTACGCAACCTTTGTATCCTCATCTATAATATGCTTTGTTGCACATATATTTCCATAGATGAACAACTATTTTTCTGGGTCATCTGACCCATCCCCTCGAAACTCTGGTAACTTGATGGTTGGATCTTGTCCTGCCTTTGTGAAATTTGTTGAACTACCACCTCCGCGCAGTGTAGAGACTTGATCGCTACTTGTTGAACTTGCACTTCTGCTACTGGACCCACGTCCTAAAAAAATACTTCTACCACTAATAACTTGTTGGTTAACTTTAACTTCTTTTTCTTCTTCAGTTTTTTTAGTCACACATGGGGTTGTGGTTTCCACACTAATTCAGATATAGAATGGAGAGCCTTATTTTTTATCAGACCCATGACCTCTAGTTTTCCTCTCATATGTGGTGCATAATATATCCTCAATCTTCCTCATGGCATGTAAATCCTCTACCTCTTCCTCATTGTTGTCCAAGCTCTCTCGCTTTGCTACAACCATCTTCTTATTATTCATCCTATATTGGTAGGGTCGTATGTTGCGTGTCACACCTGCATTCCTTATTATTTCCCTGGTATTTTCATCATCCATAATGATGGGGTCCATTGCCTCCTTCTTCTGGCTACTCTCTAGATCCTTCTCCATTTCTCAGATCTTCCTTAGTGCTTCCCCCAACTCCCCCATGTGCATAGAGTGATGTAGTTATTCGATTCCATGGTCATAATGCCTTTATCATGTAATAATATCTTGATCAACATGTAAAGAGACCTAATGTACCTCCCTCTGGTTCCCTTCAATAAATCATGCTCTGCAATAGTATATCACTTTTATCTGTCTATTACAAACTCAGTGATAAACCCCATAGTAATGTTGTCTAGCCAGAAATACACTACGCTTGTGAATTTATTATTAACTCTTTCCAACCGCGTGATATTTTTAGTAGTCCAAACTACTGGCCCAATCTAGTTAGTCGGATGGGTATCCTCCAACCTTAACAACCACTCCTGTAATAACTCTGGAAAGAAAAAAAAATATGCTTCATGCAAATCAGTAAACACATACCTCTACAGGTATTGGCATGATGTATACCTGGAACCCTTATTGTCTTTCTGCATGAACTCCAACAACTTTGTCTCCAACCATATTTCAATATCTTTCTTCATAGGATTCAATGGCCTGAACATCCCTTTCTACCACTGCATCTTCTTCAGCAAACCCCTTCTTTTCTTTCCTTCTGAGTTCTAGCTTGCAACGAAACCATTTGTTGGAATTATGGGATGACCCGGGTTCTACCTTAGTTCTCCAACAAAACCCTTATCACCATCAGCCCTTCTGGTAGACCAAAAATCTACACCAGGCATAGAGTGCACAATGCAATCTCACCCGAGATGGTTTATGGTTGACTGTTGGATGCAGGTGCCTACAGTCATGGAAGGGATTGGGGGATATTCTTTCTTACTTCTTCTTTCTACTTAACCATGCATTCGATTATAGTATTCATCATATCCATTCATTCATTAATTCATTTGCATATGTATTCTAGTGCGTGTTGTAAGAAAACCATTCTTCGTATATATAACCATTCAATCAAAATTGTAGAAATAGTAAAACATTCAAACACATTGCACACATAGTTTTACCATGGTTCACCCCCCCGGGGATACATCCACAAAGATATTTTTCTTATTTTCTTATTCATCAAAAGGTATTGTGCGCATTAAATCATAATATAGAGTAGTGAGGTGGACCAGGATCGCACCAAGCTCCACAGCTTTCGACCTAACCCTCAACTACTTCAACTTGGACCAGGGTTGTGCTACCAAGGAAGACCGGGATTGGACAGAGTGTTGGACATACATGGCTTTGTTGATGTAGAGTAGGCTAGAGATATGGAACGCAGAATATCTACAAGTGGGTATGTGTTTAACCTATTTGGAGGACCAATTAGTTGGATGAGAAAAATATAGTCTATATTGTCGCTCTCAACTAAAGAAGTTGAATACATGGTAACCACTCATGTAAGAAAGGAATCAATATGGTTACAGAGATTGTGTTCAGGTATTGGGTTGGTCCAACATGTTATAAGGATATATTGTGATAGTCAGAGTAAAATATTCTTAGTGAAGAACCTGACTTATAATTCAAATACAAAGCATATTGATGTTCAATATCACTTTGTGAGAGACATGGTTGAAGACAAGAAGGTGTTGCCGATGAAGGTGGACACTTTGGAGAATGTTGTAGATGCATTAACAAAATATGTGAGCACTAAGAAGTTCTCTTGGTGTAGAGGATCTATGGGAACTGTTTCCCTAGATTGTTAACTATGTAATCTTGTAACCCCATTTATGCAAAGAAAACAACAAGTGGGTGAATTTTGTGTGTGTTATATTCTTTTCAAAATTGATTCCATGTACTAAACATTGATATGGGAGCAAAGGGGGTCTGGGGTTTTCTAATTTTGGTTAAGGAATTAGGGTTGTTGACTAATATTGGTCAATGGATTAGGGGTTTGGATGTCGCGAGATCCTATATGTATATTGTATTGTAAACAATAAATAAAATAATGAATAGAATATTAGAGGTACGACTCTAAATAGGTTGTTAGTTTTCCCGGTTTGGGTTTCTAGGGTAAAAATATTTGTGTAATTTGTGCATGTGCCATTTTATCTTTTCTATTATATTAAGAATATATTTGCAGTAATTATTTGTACAAGTTTAAAATCTTCACAAGGTACCAACAATCTCAATCTCACTTAAGTGCTTCAAGGTGGGATGAAATGTTTGCAAACATTTTTCATGGAAAAAACATTTTGGGTTGAAAATATTTATTTACTTTGTAAAACATATTTCATAATTTGCATATTTCATTATGTAGGTATTTTATTGATATAATACCAAGGAAAAAAATTACTACAACAAGCATGAGGGAAGCATGTCCCAAGAAAAGAACAAGGCAAGTCACTCAAATTTTTAATCTATAAGTAACATATTTTGAATTATATGTAGGTTTAAATTATGTGTATTGGTTAAAATGTGTAATGTACAGAAAAAAATTGACAAAACTTAAGATTGTTTGCAATCTAAGTGGAAAAGAGAGTAAAAATTTAGGAAAACATTGCAAATAGGGGAAGGTGGATCAAATTATGATAAAAAAATGGATTTTTTCTTTTATTTTTTACTAATAATATGCGTCTTAATGATAACATATAATAGGTTTCAAACATTTGATTTTTCATATGTTGAATGTCGTGCAAGGAACGACAACAAGGGAATATAAGTTCATCCTAAGAATAAAAAAAAACGAAGGAATGAATTGGTCCTCAGCTCATCTAGAGTGGTGCTAGAAGTTACTAATAGTGGGGAAATATTTTATAATACTACAAGGGACATAGTGGAAAGAGAATACAAATATTTTTTTCACTTATAGTACAAAAAATCAATCCAATTCATCTATGAACCAAGTTATATTTAAACTATTAAAATTGTTTCTAAAACAATAAGGGGTAAGATCTATGAGACTTGCAATACCAAAATCGTACAATACAAAAAATAATCATTTGGAAGGTACTATTTCCAAACACACACACACACACACACATAAACATATGGGGATAATATTTAGACCCATTTTTGGTGAGAATGGCATATGATGACATTGTGGACTATTTGGAGGATCCACTAGCAGGAGTGCATATCTTCCTTGATTGGCTTACCTATAAAATGATGTACTCAAAGGGTGTTTCAGTATAAATTATGTTGTACAACATGTATGATGAGGTGTGTTTGCATACATGGTATCATATGATTGATGGTGTTGAGAATTTGAGTGGAATAGGCCAACAAGATAGGGAGGATGGATGTATTAAAATTTCCTTCAGTGCACCTTTATGGGGCTTAATGCTCAAAATTATATTCTCACATTGTCTTCCAAATTTGATCAATCCTATACTTGTAAAAAATGGTATATGCTGGTGGTTTCATCCAAAGATTGTATATTCTAGGTTAGCGGTTTGATCCAAAGATTGTATACTCTAAGGAGGATCTTATGGTGAAGTTTTTTGGCTCCATTAGGAGGAGGTGAGGTATTAGGGAGATATGAATATATTTCAAGAGGAAAATATAGGGATGAATAAAAGTGTGAAAGTAACAAATCAAAGTGCAAAGAGTAGTGGTAGAGAAGGGAGTAAAAAAAAAGTGGGGGTGACCATAGTCTGAGGGAAAGTAAGGTATTTTTGTAAGAAGGGGAACTCTATTCATTGGGTGTTGGGGGATGACATCCATATGCACCAGGTCATTGTTTTAACAACATAGGTGCTAGTTAGCCATTTTTAGGGTAGGAGAATGTGTGACAAGACCCTCAAGGATTGATTAAAATTGGATTGGGAACCAAGTCTTTGATACTATCCTCAATTTCATCTATTAGCAGGAGGGTGGGTGGATTATGTTTTTAGGTGTACAACATACACAGAGAAGATGTTGAGGAAAATATGACAACGGGGGACTACTCATTTAATACTCAAGAAATGGCAATCATTCAATACTATAATGTGCATTTTTTTGGGCGCGTTATTAGGCTTACCACTATAATTTAGACCAGCATATGTCTTCAAGGAAATAGGGAATGCAATAGCAACTTTCATGGAGGTCGGAATGAGTTTTATTGAGTCGGGGGTTATCATTATTGGTAGGATACTTGTGGGTTTGGACCTCTAGGATGTATTAGAAAAGTAGTTTTTAATTCAACGAGGAACTTTTTCTCATACCCATATTATAGATTACTCAAGAATCCCTTTTAGGTGTGTAAGATGTCATCAATATAGACATCTAGTTGAAAACTATGATCTAAGTCTCAATAATAATAAAAATTGGGTAAAAAAGAGAAAGTTAATATTTGGGGAGGAAGCTAGAAAAAATAGATGTAAAAACCCTCTAGAGCTTGAAAATATCTTGAAATAATTGGATATTCATTCAAAAAGGGTTGAGGTAATGTATAAGCATATTGAATAAAATTATTATGGAGATATAAAAAATACCTTATGCACAGTGGCTCAACCATGTTAGGAGAATGGAATGGAATGTTTTAAGGTCATGTCATCATAAATCCAAGGCTTTATTGACAAAGGTAAGTTTATTTTAGTTTCCTCCCCTATTATTTTTGAAAGCATGGACAACATTGGGTTAAGTAGTGAGTCAAGGCCAAGAATGGACAAGAAAGAATATCCTTCCATCCCTTATATATTTTATGAGGTTGAAAATATTATTGATGTGGTTTTACCTCCCATAGTTTTGGGTTGATCAATCTAGAGGTGGTGAAGTTGGTTGAATTTCCCAATGAGCCTGGGGTAGTAGACATTTGTATTTACCTTGAACTTCAATTGAGGAAGGTAGTGCATATGGGTTTCATCCAAATGTTTTCTTAGGCCAAGAATTTCAAGGGATATAAATATAGGCATGTAGTTTAAGGATGGTTTAGATATGAATGATGTTTCTAGAATCTCTAGGGTTGGAAGGGGTAGAAATTCCTTTATGCCATTGGATCAACAAAAGAAAAAATGGAGGTTCTAGTTAGAAAAAAAAATCATATTTAAGGGGTCCTAATAGAATCCCATACACATGGAAAATGTGCTCCATGATTATTATTCCATTGAATGTGAGAGTGATGGGAATCCCTTCAAAAAAAATGGTCCTTTACAGGCTTGTGGAATTACACAAGTTGGATGTTCTAGTCCTCTAGGAAACTATAGGTGATGGTCATATATGTGTCTCTAATTTGGAGAAGATTCTTGGTGGTTGGGATTTTTGTTATGTTGATGTTATGGGTCAATGTGAGGGATTAATTTCAAGATGGTAGAAAAAAACATTTAAACATGCTAATATTTGTTTTTCCTTTCACTCAAGATTAGGTACAATATTGTATGCTTAGGAGCTTGGTGCAGATTTGACTATCATAAATATTTATGGGCATGTGCTAACTAGGTATCCCACTAAGATAAGATATTTACCATGAATCTACTTATACAAAATTATATTATTATCATTGTTGACATAAAATTTACATTGGGGAGGGATAAATTTTGGGGCTCAACTGAAAATGTGGATCTATTGTCTAAAAACTTTGTATAAAAGTTGGAAGATGTTAGTATATATGATATTGATCCTATGAAGTAGAATCCTACATGGATAAATATGAGGCCTAGTGAGAGTAGAATATATAAACATATTGACAAGATTTTGGTGAGTGATTCTTTCAAATAGGACTCTATGAGAATCAAACAATGGATTGGATTGGGTGGTGAGTGTCATCATATGAAAAAAAATTTGGAAATTGAAAAGGAGGGGAGGAAACATCATAGCCATTTTAAATTCATTCCTAATTGGTTAATGGAGTACTATGTTAATATGATAAAAAAACTTGGGTTCCTTTTCATGAGATATCTAATGTATCAGTTGCAATTCAGTTTGAAAGGAATTTAAAGAGTATTAAACAAAAATAAGAAAAATGGATACATAAGAAAAAACTTAAATGGTGATGATATAGGTGGATATTGGTGGTCACCCACCTTTTCCAAATGGCTCAAAACAATTTTCTGGCAAATTTGGCAATTTACTATTTTTAGTAGGTTTTAACTTTCGGGGCCATTTTGAGGGTCCAAATGAAGGTTTTTAGAGATAGAGGTTCTCAATGATATCTAAAGGCATGATTTATCCCCAAAAATGAATCTCCTCGACAATACCTTTCCAACGATCTATCACACACCTAAAACGGAGATCGTATGCAAAAGTTACGACCCTGGGAAGTTGATGTACTCACTTACCCAAACGGGGCCCACATGAATTTTGGCGCTTCATCTCCTAGGGTTAGGTTTTTGGATGTATAGGACTTTTGGAATTCCCATTTATTGTAAAAATTCCTTCATATCCTCATTGTAATCATCTTATTGCGAATGCGAGTAGCCGTCACATCTCTTCTCAGAGATAAGTTGCCACCATTCTAGCGAGTCTTTCACTCTGTATTTTTACAGTCTCTGTACATTTCTTTGATTAATATAAATCATGTATTACTGTATATCTGTGTTTATGGTTGCATATCTGATACATTTCTGTTATATTATTGAATATATGCAATATCTCTGTGCAATTCTTTATTATATCTCCGCTCTCATTTCATGCCAAAAATAATCCGGATCAAGTGAACAAGGGTTATTGTGTGGAATCTTAGTTGGAGGATTTATATAATAGTGAATAGGTCGGATTTATAGATTATGACTACAAAAATAATATCAAAACTTTGGAACAAAGGAGGAGAAGCATATTGGTAGATAAGGAAACAATGTGGAGGCTCAAGAGCAGGGCATTATGGTTGACCAAGTGATCCAGAATTTTTGTGAGATCTTTCATTAAAAAAATTCTAAGATGAGGATATTTTACTGACGCTTAATCACATGTGAACATGAGAAAATAATCATTAAGAATTGCATATGAACATGAGAAAAATTATCAGAATTAGGTGCATGTGTGTAATTAAATATTTACTTAATCAAGTGAGAATGCAATAAAAAACTCACACATATAATTTGAAACCCATGTGTTAATGGAGTTCCCTAAACTCTTCTGGCTACATATCTAGATCCACTTGGAATACAAATCACTTTATTATCCTTCTTTTAGCAGGGCTAAAACATTCTAACAAAATGTGGCACATGCTCCATATAAGGATGACAACCCCAAAAAGACTTATCTTATACAAAGAGAACCTAAGGCTCTCATATAAGTGACATTTCTTCAGACACCAGAAGGACTACATTCTTCTCAATGTAAATCTCACTCTCTCCAAGGGGCCTCCCTAACAAATCTTACATAAGGAATTTATATAGTTTCCCTCTCTCCATAATTCAAGGAGACAAGATCCACAATTTTAGGATCTAATAAAAACTCAAGGACCAAAATGAGAAAACATCTCAACCAACCTTAACTTCCCCTTTAGACTAGGAAACCACTTGTGATAAAACGAGGAAGAATCCCAAACCAACTCATGAGACTCCCAACTTCCTATTAAAATTAGAAAGCTAATTTGTGAGGTGGATTCTCACACAAAACTAATTTCCCCTTAAAACTAGGAAACCAATTTGTGAGGTGGATTCTCAAACTTAATTTAATTTCCTTTTTAAAAATTAAATGAAAAATACATGAGCACATTATGCTCAAAAATATTAATCGTTTTTACAATATGAAGCATTAAACATTCATTTTAAATTGTCACCTATCATCAATCATCATTTTAATGATATTTTCCATGGTGTGAAAAGTAATGAATCCTTTTATGGAGATCCTCCTAGATCGCACCTCCCCACAAAAACCATTTTTGGTCCTCCAAAAGTATAGGGAGAAATTGTGACTAGAATCTCTGCAACCAACTTCTAGGAAGAGTCTTACACTCCACGATGCACTTCCCCGTTGCTTGATATGCATAAAAAATGTCTCTGAAAGTGATCCAGGTGGATATCAATGGCCACCCACCTATTCCAATTGGATCACATATAGATTCCATCTTGGCAGTTTCAGTTTTCATCTTGGCAGTTTTTTTCTAGCTTTTTGGATCCTAAACTTCCAGGGTCATTTTGAGGCCCTAAACAATGATTTTTGAGCCCACCATTGTCACACTATAGTTGGAGTTAGAGTGTGATGTAATAATGTATATTCCTTGGATAGACCTTTCCAATAGCATATTGTGTGCCTAAAATGGAGATCGTATACAAAAGTTACGAACCTGGGAAGTTAATGTACCAACTTACCCCAACGGGGCCCACATGACTTTTGGCGCTTCATTTACTAGGGTTAGGTTTTTGGATGTCTACAGTTTTGGCATTCATGTTTGATGTAAAAAAGATTTTGGATCCTCATTATACTCATCTTCTAGCGAATGAGCATAGCCATCACATCTCTTCTTAGAGATAAGCTGCCACCATTCTAGCAAGCTTGCTTTAGTCTGCATTTTATAGTTTCAACATATTTCTTATTTAATAGAAGTTAATTTTTAATGTATCTATGTTATTAGTCACAGTCTCTCTGTGTTAATATTATAAGATCTATTTTTTCATTTCATTCCGCTCATAAATCAGGATCAGTGGTATCATAGCGGTCTGCTCCTTGTCATTGTTTAGTACATGTCCCTAACAAGGTTGGGGTATACAGATTTGGGTCTCAAGCTTGTTTATCTTGGGGAAAACTGCTCTCTCACACCCAAGAAACCTTCCATGGTGGGAGAAAATAAGGACGATGGGACAGGAGATCCTTTCAAAATGATTCTCGATGAATCCCTCGAGCAACAAAGGAACAAGATGATGGACAAATTTTCACAAATCCTTCAATGGTTTCCAACAAGCGACACATCTACCTCAAATGGAGGAACCACCCCCTTCAATGTACAAATCAATTTTGATATTCCTATATTCGAAGGTCAAATAGATGTGGATGTTGTAGATAAACGGTTAAGCCTTCTAGAAGGGTATTTTTCTATCCACAACTTTTTCGATAGAAAAAATATTACATTTGCGCTCCTCAAGGCCATTCCCCATGTCAAAGATTGGTGGGAGAATTTTTGTGAGCAAAAGGAAATAGAGGGATTTGCATTATTTGTAGTTTCACCCACTTGGGGTTCCTTCATGGATGTTATTAAGGAACAATACTAGAAAAACAAGATCGTGGAGCAATAAAATAAGAAAAAATGTGGAAATAAAGCACAGAAGATACACAATACAATAAAGACACAGATATACGTGGTTCGCCTAATGTGGGCTACGTCCACTAGAGAAATTTTCAGGTCCTTCCTTTTTATTATCCAGCAAATGAAGGGATACAACCTACACCACACCCATTGTAACTTCCTCTTCTTTCTCTCACAGTCTCCTCTCTCAGAATACAATATTCGCAATGATACATAGTTGCAATATATTTCCCTCATAAAAGAGGGTTTCCTTCTAGGGAAAAAAACCCTAACATAACTTCTATCATAAGATATGTGACCTTATAATGAACGATCCATATTTACTATGAAATTAAAATATACATTTACAAGGAAATTTTTCCTTTGGGGGCCCCCTTCCCCCGGACCCTGCAGGAGGGGAAATCCCCCCCTGCGTGGAGGGGTGTACAATATTTCAGAGTGTACAGTATTCATTGGGTATAAACATGGATGAAAACAAATACCTATGAAACAGGAAGATAATCAGGCTCCACAAAAAACAATCTCCCACTTGGATACTGATCACAACAACTCCATTGTTGTTGTACTGGCTAGACTATACTCCACCTTGTACCTGGAAAATTTCTCATCTTCACCGTCATGCTTGAAGACCAACTAAAACTAAGAAGGAAATCAATTTATCCCTAGTTACTCCCTTTGTTAACATGTCTACAGGATTCTGGCTAGTGTGTATCTTTTCCAACTTCAAATGTCCATCTTCCAAGACAGGTCGTATGAAATGGTACCTGAGCTGTATATTCTTAGTCTTCAAATGGAAGGTTGAATTATTTGCAATATGAATGGCACTCTCGTTGTCACATTTCAACTTGTTATTCTCTTTCTTCTTTCCCAATTCCTCCATAAACCTCTATAACCAAATCATCTATTTATTATCCTCTCTAGCAACAACATACTCTACCTCTATTATTGAAAGTGAAAAAACCTTTTGTAGTTTCGAATCCAACTTATTGTTGTTCCACCTATAGTAAAAAAATACCATGTGGTGCTCCTCATGCTATCTTTATCACCTACCATATCTGAATCAATATATCCATGTAGAATAGTGTCTGGACCTCCAAAACATAATGCATGAGTAATAGTACCTTTCAAATACCTGAGAATCAACTGTACTGCCTCTCAATGTTCTTTTCCTGGATTGTTCATATACCTACTCACAACTCCCACTGCATGTGAAATATATAGTCTTATGCAACCATCGCATACATCAAGCTGACAATTATTGATGAATAAGGGACCCTGGACATGTATTATATCTCCTCTTGTGTCTTGGGACACATTTCTTTGGTTAATTTGAAATGACTGGCCAAAGGTGTACTAACTGGTTTTTCATCCTG
>ML820735.1:47385-83663 GCA_009831015.1 Picea engelmannii
AAGATAATATAGCTTCCATTTTCTATCCTTTTAAAATAAACACAATGATCAGAATGACATCTATTATAACCTTGTTCTGTCATAAACCTGTCAAACTTCAAATACCACTTCCTTGGAGCTTGCTTTAGACCATACAATCTCTTCTTCAATATGCATACCAAATTTTCCTTCCCTTTGACCTCATACCCATGTGGTTGTTGCATATAAATCTCTTCCTCCAAATCCCCATGGATAAAAGTTGTTTTTACATCTAACTGTTTAAGATGCAAATCGTCTACCACCACAAGACTTAAAATAGTCCTAATTGAAGTCATCTTAACAACAGGAGAAAATGTTTCATCAAAATATATACCTTTCTTTTGTGCAAACCCCTTTACAACAAGGCTAGCCTTGTACCTATTTTTGCCTCCATCTTCTTCCTTCAACTTGTAAACCCATTTATTCTGCAATGTTCTTTTTCCTGCAGGCAATTGAACCAAATCCCAAGTATGGTTATTGACCAGGGAATCCATTTCCTCTTTCACACCTTGCTCCCACTTTGTTTTAGTGTCTACCTGCATTGCATATTCATAACATTTTGGTTCACTAGAATAAATCAACAATAAATAATACAATGAAGGAGAGTATCGTTCAGGTGGTCTACTTAACCTGGTAGATCTTCTAACAACACTTGCAAGAGTTTGAGGTACTTTTTGTAATGATCCCAAGCCAAATTTTTTTCTTGGTATCACTAACTACTACTGATTTATTGTTATGCAGGTGTTTATTGAGTTATTAAGTGCATACAATATTCATCCAACACATGAATATCATAACATAATCAAGATATGGAAGCACAAGCAAGATCTGACCTTTTTATTATGCAGAATCAATACAATAGATGGCCAATCTGTCATAAACTTCAGATGGCCGTACAATCAATAGATATGAGCTGCTACAAAATGCTTTGCCTATACAAAAGAAGCCTCCAAAGGCTGAATAAGAAATAAATACCAATACCCAGCAGATCTGAGTGTCAAACCCTCTAGCTGAAGAGTGCCACACTCCAAGTGAAGACTAAAACCGTCAAGAATTCAGCCCTGATGGAAAGATGCTCCAAATGAGCTCAAACTCGTCCCAATGATAGATCAGGGTAGTGGGAACCTCCTCAAGAAGTTTCAAGCCCAACGTCCAAGTTTAACCCCTCCAACTGATGGCTCTCCTAAGGGAGTTGTGCCCTCATGAATAGCTGAAACCTCGATGCAACTTGTCCCTATAGAAATATTCCTCCAAATGGCATGAAACTCTCCCAGAATGTAGATAGGGCTAAGAGAATCCCATGGAAGAAGTTTCAGGACCAAATCACAAGCAGATCTCTCTATATCTAAGTTTTTATGAATCATAGGACGTCCCCTATGGCTCCAAGACGTCCCAATCTACAGATAATTATTTGAAGATGATAACTCTCTAGAAAAGTCCTCAAACTGATGATCATTCCCCTGCAAACAAAACCCAAGTGTCGGAATGGCCCCAGGCCCTTTGGATAAGTTGTATCGAACCTCCCTCTAGATAATGGTGCACCCTTGCTGGAATCACAAGAATAGTACGGCCTGCTACCTTCTGAATCATTGGATGGAGATGAGCTAAGACTAGAATGGTGTGGAGGAGTCTTTCATCCCCGAGACCAAGCTGTGGAACAAGGTGAGTGGATATTTCACCACTGAGTTTCTCACAAGGGTTTGTACAGCAAAACCCCCAAACTAAATGCTCAAGAGCAATAGCAAATGTTAATCCAAAACCAAAGTGAGTGATAGGTGCACCCCATCCACTTACTTATACCTTTTCCTTCTAATTCTCTGTTGAGTTAGGTTAAATCCCAGGGTTAATCTTCTATTCTTCTGTTGAGTTATCTTTTACCTTTAATCCCCTTTTTCCTTTCTTAAGTCAACTTAAAAATATAACTTTAGTTTCATTGACTTCCCCCTTCAGTGTAAGACTATAACCTAGTGGGGGTGCCCAGGCCACTGAGTCTCCTCATCACCTCTCTAAGAGGTGGGGGACATTACACTTTTTTCTCCTGTTGTTTTACATTTTGATTTTTTGGTACCTTTGGAATTTCTTTTTCAGTGATCTCGTCGACCACTGTGTATTCTGGTTTTTCTTTTTCTTGTATCTTTCCCTGCAACTGATCTTTGTACATGACCTTCTCATTGAATATGACATAACTACTCCTAATGATTTTGTGATTTTCATAATCTCATAAACAATAACCAAAATCATTAACAATGTATCCAATAAAGGTACACTTCTTGGATTTTGCCTCAAGATTTGTTATATTTTGTTTATCAATATGGACAAATGCTTCACAACCGAAAGTCTTCAAAAAAGAATAGTTTACCTTTTTACCTGTACATTCCTCCTCTAAAATTACACCATCCAAAGAGCTTGAAGATCCTTTGTTTATTAAGTAAAAAATAGTATCTACAACATCTTCCCAGAACTGTAAGGGAAACCTAGCATGCAATCTCATACTATGTGCACACTCCATGATTGTCTTTCTCATCCTTTATAACACACCATTTTCTTGTGGTGTTCCTGGAACTATCTTCTCTCTACGAATATCATGGTATGAATAGTAATCATCAAACTCCTTTCTACAATATTCACTTCCATTTTTTTATCTGAGACATTTCAACCTTTTTCCTATCTCATTCTCAACCAAATCTTTCCATTTCTTAAAAGTATCAAAAACATCATATTTTTGTCAAATGCAATAAACCCAAGTTTTTCTAGTTGCATCATCAATAAAAGTAACATAATAACTAGATCCACCAAGATATGATACTTGAGTTGGTCACCATACATTTGTATGCACAAGATCTAACCTTTCACTCTTATTTTCTTTTCCGACTCTAAGAAATCTAACTCTCTTTTGTTTTCCATAAACACAATGCTCACAGAAATCCAAATCAATTTGTTTAAAATCTGGCAAAAAAATTCTTTTATGAATTATCTGCATCCCCTTCTCACTTAGGTTTCCAAGCCTATGATGCCATAGTGTTGTATCCACTCTTGTAGAATCTAAAGAGATAAAAGAATTAGTATTGCTAGTACATAAATGCAATGTACCTACCTTCTCTCCTTTTTCTATCACTAGTGATCCTTTGGTGACCTTCCACGCCTTATCTGCAAAAATGGATATACAACCTTCACTTTCCAACTGCCCTATTGAAATTATATTTTTCATTAGATCTAGAATATGGCTTACCTCTTTCAACAACCATTGGTTTCCATTCCTTTTCTTTATTTTTACCTTTCCCATTCCAACTATTCTTCATGGTGCATCATCACCCAAATGAACTTGTCCAAAATGACCTTGAACATAATCTAGAAAATGTTTCCTATGGGGTGTGGCATGAAATGAAGCCCATGAATCTACTACCCAAGAATCAGAAATATTATCTACAAAAAGAATCCAAACATCTTGTAACACATCACCTGTAACATTTGCTTCATGATGTTTATCATGTTGTCCATCTCTTTGTTTCTTTGGAGCTCTACAGTATTTCTTCAAGTGTCCTTTCTTCCCACAATTCCAGCACTCTATCTTTCGTATCCTGGATTTGGATCTGCCCTTCCTAGAATTCCTACGGTTCCCTAAGCCCTTTACTCTATCTTTTTGTCTTCCCCTGTTCTACATGTTTAATGCATTACCTGATGTCTCACCTATGCTTTTTCATCTCATTTCCTCGCTAAGGATAACACCAACAACATTATCAAATTTTAAAGTGTTTGAACCAAAGACAGAGTTACTTACAACCTTGACCAAGTCGTTCTAGCTTTCTGGCAATGAGCACAAGATTAGAAGAGCCCTAACTTCATCATCAAAGTCCACTTTTACAAAACTTAGTTGATTAGTAATTGTATTAAATTGATTTAAATGATATGCAATAGACCCACCTTCTGACATCGTCATATTAAATAATATCTTCATTAGAAACACCTTATTGGACACCGAGGGTTTTTCATGCAGTTTATCCAATGCATCCATCATCTACTTCGTTGTATTTTATTTTCTAAATATTGAAATCCAATGACCCTTCCAGGATCATTTGTATCATTCCTAGTGCCTTTCTGTCAAGAACCTCCCATTCTTCATCCTTCATGTTCGTCGACTTCTTTTCTATTCCACCCAATGGTAGGAATAGATCCTTCTAATATAAATAACATTCCATCTGCATCTTCCATAAATGGTAGTTTTGGCCATTAAATTTCTCGACCCTGAACTTTGCATCTTCCACCATTGCTCCCACTCGATCCAGAAACCCTCTTTTCTTGTGAGTTACCTTTCTCTCTGATACCAGTTGTTAGAAAAATAGGATCGCGGAGCAATAAAATAATAACAAATGCAGAAATAAAACACAGAAGATACGCAATACAATAGAGACACAGATATACGTGGTTCATCCAGTGTGGACTATGTCCACCAGAGAAATTTTCAGGTCCTTCCTTTTTATTATCCAACAAATAAAGGAATACAACCTACAACACACCCACTGTAACTTCCTCTTATTTCTCTCACAGTCTCCTCTCTCTAAATAGAATATTCACAATGATACATAGCCGCAATACATTTCCCTCATAAAAGAGGGTTTCCTTACAGGGAAAAAAACCCTAACATAACTTCTACCATCAGATATGCGACCTTATAATGAACGGTCCAGATTTACTATGAAATTACAATATACATTTTCAAGGTAATTTTTCCTTCGAGGGCTTCACCCCTGAACCCCTGCAGGGGGGTAAATCCCCTCCTGCAACCCCCTCGTGTGGAGGGTTGTATAGTCTTCATGGGGTATAAACACGGTTGAAAACAAAGACCTATGAAACAGGAAGATAATCAAGCTCCACAACCAACAAGTTCACTAATCTCTTCCATACCTTGTGTTGGCTTTGGAAGTCACTCCTAGATTGCAGTAGGAGCAGAGCCCAATGCCCATCATTTTATGTCACGATTTGTTTATAAAGAGGGTGATCGAATGGAAGTAAACTCAGAACAATATCGCTCACTCAGAAAACTGGGTTGGAACAACAAGGACATGTGAGGTCTTGATTTAACTTGAGTCAGTAAGTTTGCATAGTGGTGAGAAAGTAAAAGGAAGGGGAAAAGTCTTAGATATGAGATCCTTTCAAACCAGAGAAACTTCAAAGTGAACCTCGAACATTGTAGAACTAATACAATCAAACCATACATCATATAGTTGCAGCAACACCTGGCTGGATCATCCATACCCGAGCTCTTAAGATTCAGAGGAACGAGGAAAGAAGAAGGTTGGCTGCCATTAAACAAGAAATCTCAAAATATCATTGTATAACCAGAGAACCAGAGGCTTTGTTAAAGCTTTACAGTCAGGAGCTTAGCTCTACCATCGATAGATTACAAAATGGAAAAATTGCCTACATATACCCAAAGCCAATAACAGCAGCAAAACCAAGACTTATCATTAAAAACATTATGTCTGCATGTTTACTAGCAGACTGCACCTACAGTCTCTGGACGGTCATGCACTTATGTCAGATGCAACCAGGTTCCTAGAAACCCTGCAAAATAATTGACCTGTCTCAGGTCCTTTTCTAGACTTTCCATTTATGGTGGAGACGATATCTAACCACCACCAACCACCTCAGTAACTACTTCCTTGGGATTGGGAATGGCCCAGTCAACTCTGCCTTCTTGGACCATGGAATCCTTCTCATGATACCACCTGGATCGGCTAAACGGCCTAATGGATAAGGCATGGAGGCCGGTGCGAAGACTAGGGTGCATAGTTGGAAGTGGTGGTTGAGCGGTGACCAGGAAGGGATGTGGGGAATCAACGAATGAGGAGGTGATGGGACATGATTGGTCGAGGGAGGAAACGCCGCTTATGACGGAGTGATATGGAAAGGAGAAGGACAGGTGTCAGAAGGAAAGAGGTTGGAACGAAAATAAGGTGGGCCAGGATGGTGTCGAATGGAGGTGAGATATGGAGTGGAAGACAGATGGCGGGAGATGAAAGGTGGAGGCAATTATGAGGAAATGATAGGGGGACCCACACACATCTGCCCATTTTGGACCCCCCCCCCCCTTATTAAAGCTAGAAAAGAAAATGGGGTCCGGAATACAATCTCGATCATAGATCTGGGCTCCCAGATCCAAGCTGTTGAGAGATGCGCGCCCAATTCTGGACCCCCCCCCCTCCGCTTTAAAGGTAGAATGGTGGGGGAGCTCCAGAATCCAATTCTGACCATAGATCTGGGCGTGTAGATTCTGGCCACCCAGATTTTCCTGCTACTTAGCGAAAGGCGCGTTGCACCCCGAACTTAGGGTAAGTGGGTTTTTACTCCACTTCTTGCCATATATTTGCCAAAGGGGGAGTCGCCTATTAGGAAAAATACCCCCTTACATGTTTAGGTGCTAACATTAGTCTCCATGGGGGATAGAGTCATCCCTGTGATTCTCTAAGAACTCATTCTGCAATTCCAGTGCCTTGATGTTGGGCTATGGAGTCATTTATTAAGTCGAAGATAAACAAAAAACAATATTTACAAAAACAGAGGAGCCGCTTAGGCTCGGAAAAAAAATTTCTTCAAGAAATGCCCATTTACTGGGCCATTAAAGATTTCTTCGCTCTCCAAATCTTGCAACCTATAGGTGTTGTTCTAGAATACTTCAGAGATTTTGAAGGGCCCAATCCAGAGGGCATCAAACTTGTTGTGTTTGTCCCTATCCTGCCTGGGTGCATCCCACTTAAGCACCAAATCACCCAGCTCGAATTCCTTCTTCTTGACCTTCCTGTCAAAGGCCTGTTTGATCTTCTGCTAATGATTGTAATCCCTTTCCATTACATGTTCCCTGATCTACTATAGTTCCACCACTTGATGAATTCTTCTGACCATATGGTCTGGCTCTCCTTCATGATCTTGAAAGAATTTCGCTACAGGTAAAGTGAGCTAAGTGGGAAAAATAGCCTCCATCCCATAAACAAGTTGAAAAGGTGAGGTGCCCAAGGACTTCTTCATTGTCACTCGATCGACCCATAGAGCAAATTTGAGCTTTGAATCCCAGGCCCTCTCATTGTCTTCCAATAGTCTTTTAATGAGATTGATCATGCTTTTATTAGAAGATTCTGCCAGTCCATTTCCTTGAGGATAATAGGGAGTGGAGTGAATTAGTGAAATCTCAAACTACTCACAGAACTTAACCAGGGACTCAGACTTGAAAGAAGCAGCATTATCGGTGACAATTCTACTGGGACAGCCAAATCTATCTATGATATCCTCCAAAAACTGATAATTACCTTGTGAGAAGCACTCCTGGTGGGGGAATCTTCTATCCACTTGGTAAAATAGTCCATTGCAGTCAGGATCCATCTGTGCTGGCCAATTGAAGGAGGATGAATTTCTCCAATGAATTCCAACCCCCACTGTTGAAAGGGTGTTGAAGCTACTACAGGCTTTAGTGGCAGAGATTTGAGCTGTTGCTTTTCTGAGAACCTTTGGCATTTTATGCAAGCTCTGATTTTTCTGCAAACATCGGCGAATAAAGTGGGCCAGTAGTACCCAGCCCTAAGAATTTTGTGGGATGTGGTCTTCCAAAAATGATTCCCCCCACAAAGGCCGTTGTGGAAATCAAACATAACTTTATGGGCTTCTTGTGGGTTCAGACACCTCAGAAACACCCCCAGATAATCTCTTCAGTACAAGACATGGTCAATACGGCAATACCTGACAACCTTGAGCTTTAAATCTCTTGCCTTGCTTTTTCCCATTCCATCAGGAGGCTTCAACTCTTGTAGAAAGTACAGAATGTCTCTATACCAGGTGCATTCAGCTAGTGATAAGCCATTCTGAGAGATTTCGTTGGATGACTCAGCTTGTTGATTTCCTGAGCAAGCATTGATGAAGCTAACCCCTAAGGCCTTGCAATTGGATTCAGCCAACAACTTGGCTAAACCTTGCCCTTTAACCAACTTGGTGGGCTTAATCTCCAGGTCAAACTCCAGGATCTTGGCAATCCATTTACCTCTTCTCCAATCTATGTCAGGATGTATAAGGATGTCCTTCATAGAGGCTGAAGGAACGTATGCAGTCACTTTCGAGTGCAAGGCATAGACTCTGAAAGCTTTGAGAGATTTCACCAAGGCATAGGCCTGCTTCTCCATGATCTTGTACCTGATTTTTGCATCTCTCAATGCCTTACTGAAGAAGGAAATAGGTTTCTCTCGCCCTTCCTCATTTTTCTGCAATAAGACCGTTGCTACTGTATCAAAAGAAGCAAAAGAAAAAATTAGGAAATCCTTGGAATAGTCAGGACTGATCAGCACAGGTGCTTCATTCAATGCCTTCTTTATTTGGACAAAAGATTTCATGGGTTCAGCAGTCCATTTTACTTCATTTCCCTTTTTGAGCATAACTGTGATGTGTTTCACCAACTCAGCAAAATTTGAGATGAACCACCTCAGAAATTTAATCTTCCCCCAAAAATCATGAACTTCCTTTCTAGACCTGGGAAGTGATAGGGTCTGAATTGCCTCTACCCTGTTGGGATCAATCCTCACTCCTTTTGTTGATACTAGATGGCCTAATAGCTTCCCCTCCTTCATAGAAAACAAAGATTTCTTGGGATTTAAGGATAGGCCAAACTTTCGGCATTTCAAGAAAACTCTCCTCAAGTGGCACCGATGCTCTTTATCAGACCTGGAGAAGACTGTGATGTCATCTAGATATATCACACAAACTGATCTTTCTCCCCGATGAAGGCTATATCCATGGCTCGCTGAAATGTTTCCCCTGCATTCATCAATCCAAAAGGCATTTTGGCATACATGAATGTGCCCCAAGGAGTGGTGAAGGATGTTTTTTCTCTGTCCTCAGGCATGACTGATATCTAATTATAGCCAAAAAAACCATCAATCATGGATATCCTAGATGCACCAGTTACCCTCTGAAAAATGTGTTCCATGTTGGGCAAGGGATAGTTGTCTTTCTTTGAGCTCCTGTCCAGGTTCCTGAAATCAACATAGAGCCTGATTTCTCCACTTTTCTTCCTCACCAGGACCAAATTGGCCACCCATTCAGAATATCTCAAGGGGACAATGATTTGGGCATCTAACAACTTCCTCACTTCTCTCTCCATGACAGGCAGAAACATGGGATTTATCTATCTTAGCTTCTGCCTAAATTTCTTAGCCTCTTCCTTCAGTGGGATCTTGTGCTCAATGATAGTTGTGTCATATGTCTTGAGGTCTTCATAGGTCCATGCAAACACATCAGAAAATTCTTTTAATTACTCAGTATATTCGGCCCTCTGTTCTTGGGCCAGGCTGCTTGAAAAATTGACAAACTCAGGCTCCTTCTGTGTGCCAATGTTGCACTCAGTTGTATCAGCATCTCCTCTTGAAATCCTACCCTTTACTGCCACATCATTCCCATTGAACAGTCTTTCTAAAGGGACTAGTCCCTTTGGAATGTGATTGTTGGCCAACTGAATGATATGGTGATTAACAATTTTATTTAAAAATACCTCAGGGTGAGGGTCACCTTCAGGATCAGGGTCCTGATCAATGTGCAATGAAGAAAATTCGTCGATGGACTGAAGAAATTTTTCGATTTCAAGATCGTCTTTGAATACCTTCCAATGCTTCACATTGTCCAATATGGATGGCCTATATCTTATCTCGAACCCATATTTGATCTTAGGCGGCAGAGGGATCCTGAACAGACTAGTCGAAACAGCCAAGGAATCGGCCAAAGTATTCTCCTCTCTTGGAATAAAAGAAATGTTGAAAGCCGAGAAGAAATTATCAATCAGGTCCCATACCTCATTTTTGTAACTCCTGAGCCGAGGATGCTTAGCCCAATAAGAATTCCTGACTTGTTGGATTATCAACTCAGCATCTCCGAACACTGTTATCTTCTTAATTCCCATTTCTTTTGCATCCCTCATACCCAGAACAAGAACTTCATATTCTGCCACATTGTTGGTAGTTTCAAATTCCATCTTGTATGACAGGGATATGGTTTCCTGACAAGGTGACACAAAAACCACTCCAACGCCAATGCCCACACTAGAAGAAGCTATATCAAAGAACATCTTCCAAATAGAGGTGGTTGGAGGAGGTATCTCATTATTAAAAATGGGTTGCTTCCTTATCTGTAAAGGAGCTTCAGGAGTCTCAGTGATCTGCAATAAACTAGACCCCAAATTAGTGTCAAGTGCGAAGATGGGATGATTGATGGGGTTTGCTTCATCACTAACAATATAGGCCAACTGAGCTTCTTTGTACAACCTCCTGTGTTCCTTCCCAAATACTGGAATGGTGGCATATGTGAGATCCATCTGTAATGTTCCTCCAAGTCTTTTGATCCAAGATCTTGACAACAACATGCCAAACTTGGGGGGATCATCAGCTAACACAATGTCCATGACCACACTTTTCATTGGCAGTTGAAATAAAGAGACCACCAAGTCTTTGATGACTCCAATACATTGCACCCTCCTTGAATCAAAAGAGTAAAAAACATGATAAGCCTTTGTCACTTCCAGTCCCAATTCTTCCATGACTATTTTGGGCATAAGGTTGTGGGAAGCTTCTGAATCCATGAGGTAATTATGCAACACTTTATCGTGTATGTTCAGGGATGTGTAGAAGGGAGGGGATGAATCATCTCTGTCTTATACCATGGGACCTAGGATGATGGCTGGCTTTTCATATTGAAGGTTTACTGAGTCTATGGTAGGCTAGGGGGACTTGGATTGTAGCAGCTTGGAGAGGGGTCTTTTGAAATCTTCGTTTTTAACTAGCTCTGAGAGGGCTACGAGAATCCTAATCTTTTGAATTTCATGCTCAAAATTAAAGGAGGGAAAAGGATTAGGAGCTTCCCTTACCTCAGAGACAGGTTCTTTGGCTGCTGGTGAAGTATTTTGAGTTTTCTTCTCTTTAGTAGTGACTGTTGCAGGTTTAGCAGGCCTTTCTGCTATGAGGGGTTGATCCTGGCTATCGAAATTCCCTTGTTTCTTCTTTGACCTGAGATTGTATCTGTTGGGAGTGTTTTTGTCCTTTTCCCCTTTACCCAACTCATTAACTTGGTTTTTCATAAGGTATTCTTCATATATAGATTGATTCAAATGGGGGAAAGGGAAGGTGTCTTCAATGCAGTGAATCTCAGGGTCGAGTTCATCTATCTCCTCTCCTTCTTCATGAGAAACTAAGTTATTTTGGAGGGGGGTTTGAATCCTTTGATCCTCTCTGTCTTTTCCCCTTTGTTCCCTTGGAAAATCCTATGGCACATTGTTACCAGGCCTCCTGAAGCCTCTGTTATCAGTATTTTGGTGATTTATGTACATAGGCTTCCCTTCTAACTCCCACCTTTCCATTCTAGCCGAAAGTGATTTTAGCATTCTAGTTACCTTGTCCGTCTGAAGGGGAAGGGGGGAGGAATTGGATGGGGAGGCTTCAGGTCTTTTCTGGGATATGTCTCTATCAACCTTATTCCTAAGTTGGTCAATAGCCAGTATGTTAGATTATATTTCCACAGCTGCATCTTGCATGTGAGATAGAGTAGTGGCTCTCCTTTCCCTCAATAGAAGGCAGAAATCAAGATCAAAAGTGCTAGCATAAGTGATTTTAGCAAAGGCTTCTGAGGGATTTATCTCAGTGGGGATTTTATTATGCATTTTATTGAATCTTTTGGAAAAGTCAGAGTCAGACTCTCCTTCCTTTCTCTTCAAAGACCCAAACTCTGTCATGTAATACATGAAGTCTTTTTTCTCTCCCCACTGTCTCAAAAAGGCATTATCCAAAGCCTCAATTCCATCTATAGATCCAGGAGGCAAGGCCCTAAACCACTTTCTAGCCTCGC
Source organism: Picea engelmannii (assembly GCA_009831015.1). Classification (NCBI taxonomy): domain Eukaryota; kingdom Viridiplantae; phylum Streptophyta; class Pinopsida; order Pinales; family Pinaceae; genus Picea; species Picea engelmannii. The sequence continues at coordinate 59,269 of ML820735.1, forward strand.
CTTCAAGGCTATGGATGAAAATCCTCATCCATACATCTGCATGCATGATAACATGGTCATCTGTGAAGCTGTAAAAGGCTTCAAGGTGTTCTTTTGCAGCTATGTCCCCTTCGCCTGTAAACTTGGGCAGCTTCTTAAGGTAGCCATCTGTTGGGAGGGCATTAAGAGGTTGAGGTAACAAAAGAGGAGCATATCTGGTAGCAATTATATCCTCCATTATGGTCATGGGGGGATTAGCTCCTGCCATAGGAATATTAGGTGGAGGAGAACTCAGAGGAGAAGGACCTTGAACAAGGAATATTGGAAATGTGATACCATGTGGAAAGAGAAATAGTGGGGGATTCAGAGAAAAGGCTAAAGGGCTTGAGTTAGCAGACGCTTCTCTCTATGCAGTAGTAGCAACGGTAACAAGAGGAGGGGTGGTGAGATTTTCTGCGGTCCAAGGTCTATGCCAAGGTAAAGCTTTAGGGGAGAGGGGAGTGACAAGGATTTCTCCCTCCAATCTCAGACCAGGAGGGGAAAGCTCTGCAGGAACACTCCCAAAATTTAGGAAACGGGAAACTTCAAAGACAGGTTTTCTAGGAATCTGAGAAGAAGAAAATGGAGTTTCTATAGAAGGACGTGGCGAATTACCTGGTTTAGCAGTGGAAGTTTCTCCTTGAGAGGACTTCCCTTGTCTGATGATCACCTCCAGATCAGCTTCAGGCGTAGCTAGAGGCAGTTGTATATGGGACCGCGTGTGTCTACCTCTAGAAGCCACAATTAACACAGCAGGTTCACCCCAGTGGAGTCATCACAATGGAGTCCTCAGGTGCACAGTAGCAATCTTCAAGGGCTCTGATGCCTGATGCACCTTCAGAATCAGAGGCTCAATGTCGTTCAATCCCAAGGAAAATTTTCAACTTCGTCCCCGGCAACGGCACCATAAATGTTGGCGTTGGAAGTCACTCCTAGATTGCAGCAGGAGCAGAGCTCGATGCCCATCAATTTATGTCACAATTTGTTTATAAAGAGGGTGATCAAATGGAAGTAAACTCAGAACAATATCACTCACTCAGAAAACTGGGTTGGAACAGCAAGGACATGTGAGGTCTTAATTTAACTTGAGCCAGTAAGTTTGCATAGTGGTGAGTAAGTAAAAGGAAGGGGAAAAGTCTCAGATATGAGATCCTCTCAGACTAGAGAAACTTCAAAGTGAACCTCGAACATTGCAGAACTAATACAATCAAACATACATTATATAGTTGCAGCAACACTCGACTGGATCATCCATACCCGATCTCTTAAGATTTAGAGGAACGAGACAAGAAGAAGGTTGGATGCCATTAAACAAGAAATCTCAAAATATCATTGTATAACCAGAGAAATAGAGGCTTTGTTAAATATTTACAGTCGGGAGCTTAGCTCTACCATCGATAGATTACAAAATTGAAAAATTGCCTACATATACCCAAAGCCAATAATGGTAGCAAAACCAAGACTTATCATTAAAAACATTACGTCTGCATGTTTACTAGTAAACTGCACCTGTAGTCTCTAGACGGTCATGCGCTAGTGTCAGATGCAACTAGGTTCCTGGAAACCCTGCAAAATAATTGACCTGTCTCAGGTCCTTTTATAGACTTTCCATTTATGGTGGAGACGATATCTAACCACCACCAACCACCTCAATAACTGCTTCCTTGGGATTGGGAACAGCCCGGCCAACTCTGTATTCTTGGAACGTGTAATCCTTCTTGCGCTGCCACCTGGATCTGTTGAACGACCTAATGGATAAGGCGTGGAGTTCGGTGCAAAGACTGGGGTACATAGTTGGAAGTGGTGGTTGAGCGGTGACCAGGCAGGGATGTGGGGAATCAACGAATGAGGAGGTGACGGGACATGATTGGTCGAGGGAGGACACACCGCTTATGAAGGAGTGATATGGAAAGGAGAAGGATAGGTGTTGAAAGGCAAGAGGTTGGAACAAAAATAAGGTGGGCCAGGATGGCATCGAATGGAGGTGATATATGGAGTGGAAGACAGATGGCGGGAGATGAAAGGTGGAGGAAATTATGAGGAAATGATAGGGGGACCCACACACAGCCACCCATTCTAGACCCCCCCCCCCTTATTAAAGGTAGAAAAGAAAAGGGTGTCCAGAATCCAATCTCCATCGTAGATCCAGGCTCCCAGATTCGAGCCATTGAGAGATGCGCGCCCAATTACGGACCCCCCCCCCCTCCGCTTTAAAGGTAGAATGGTGGGGGGGATCCGGAATCCAATTCTGACCGTAGATCTAGGCGCGCAGATTCTAGCCACCCAGATTTTCCTTCTGCTTGGAAAAAGGCACGTTGCACCCCGAACTTAGGGTAAGTGGGTTTTTACTCCACTTCTTTCCATCTATTCACCAAAGGGGGGGTTTCCTATTAGGAAAAATACCCCTTTACATGTTTAGGTGCTAACACCTTGCACACCAAGGTGGGTATCAAAGACTCTGAGTGACATCCAATTCTCAAGTACCATGACGGTCTGCATAGATACATCCAAACATAAATGGAGTTTCTATAAATTTCATCCTTGGGTGCGGCTTATTGATATGTTGTCAAAATCGAGAAGAAGCTTAAACAGAAGATGCGATTGTTTGGGTCTACAAACCCCTCACAGTAGAAGCAGTGCAAAGGCGACCTCAACCCAAATAACAAATGGCATAGCAAGGATGGGAAGCCTTAAGACAACCAATCCAAACTGCAAATAAATAAGGACAAAGGGAAGACAAATAAAAACATTGGGAAATGGTGTGACTTCCATAAGAGCCCCTGGAATAACACCGCTAAATGTTGCTCAAAGAAGTCATTGGTGGCCCAGGTGAAAGCCTATGAATCAGATGTAGGCTCCAACTTAGAGTCAAAACCAGAAAAGGGAGACAGATCATTGATGCATAACCCAATGCCATTGTTTCTACTGCCACTAAGGTCCAACCTGAAAAACTTGATGAACCAGAGGAAGGGGAGCACCTCTTTCATTTAGAGATGTGGGTGAAGGGTACTCTATTGCACTTCATCGTTGATAGCGGTAGCCAGAAGAAACTCATATCACTAGAGGTCATTAAGTGGTTGGATATGTCAACATCACCACACTCACAGTCGTACACCATCGGATGGCTCTGCCAAGGGAGTGATCTCCGCATCAGCTAACAGTGTCTCCTAGCCTATGACATCAAGCCCTTCAAAGATGATGTATTGTGTGATGTCACCCCGTTGAAGTTTGTGATGTTGTTTTTGGCTAACCTTATTTATGGAAACGTCATGTTTTATATGAGTCTAGGCCTCGTAGTGTTATTATTACTTTGAAAAGGATATTATACAGGATACCAGAAGTAGTCCCATCTACCGCCATTTCCTTGATATCTTCCAAGCAAAGGTCGTCTCTCAGACCAAAATTTTTTTCTTCTTCATGATTCACACTCAAAGAGACTGGAAGGTTGTAGCCATATCAATGGCCTTCACGAAAAGTCTCTCCACGCATCTGAAGCAACTGGATAAGGTCATGGCAGAATATAAATACATCTTCTCCTCACCCACTGGGGTACCTCTACACTGTCAGGTTAAGCACTCAATCGATCTCACCCCCGGTGCACCGCTATCGAATGGGCCATTCTATCACCACTCTTTGTTAGAAATGAGGAAATCAAGTGCCAGATCCAAGAGCTTCTCAAAAAGGGGCACATCCGCCCAAGCTCATCACCTTATGGAATCCCAATCATGCTTATGCAAAAGAAAGACAGGTCCTAGTGACTCTGCATTGAATACCAAGATCTAAATAAAATCATAGTCAGGAACCATTACTCAATTCCCCAAATTGATGATCTCTGTGAACGGCTCAAGGGGACCAAATACTTCTTTAATATTGATCTAAATTCCAGCTACCACCAAGTTCCAATAGAGAAGACTGATGTATGGAAGACTTCCTTCAATTCCAAAGAAGATCTTTTTGAATGGTTGGCCATGCCCTTTGGCTTGACAAATGCCCCATCAAATTTCATGAGAATGATGGATGATATATTATGGCCTTTCACTAATTATTTTGTGGTATTTTATTTAGATGACATCCTCATATTCAACAAGAATTGGGTGGAACACTTGCAACACATTCAGCAGGTTCTGCACACTCTGTGGCAACACAAACTATATGCAAATTTGGAAAAAATATCCTTAGGCATGAACATGGTCCAGTACCTAGGATAAATTGTTGATGAGCACGGGGTGCATGTTTATCCATCCAAAATCCATGTCATATGTGACTGGCCATCCCCGACCACACTCACTTAGCTCTGGAGCTTCTTAGGCCTCACCAATTTCTATCACAGGTTCATGTTGGGATTCTCCCACATTGCATGGGCCCTTAGCCAAGTGAACAAAGGCGGTGGCAAGGAAAAATTAGTGTGGGGCCAGTCGGAATAGAAATAATTTGATGATTTGAAGTAGTTTTTATTCTCTTCCCGATGCTCTCATTATCCGACCTGTAGCAGTTGTTTGATATTGAGACAGATGCTTCAAACTATGATGCGGGTGCAGTTCTCACTCATCATGGACATCCCATGGCCTATTATAGTGAGACACTATCATATATTGTTCGTAAGTACCCCACTTACGAAAAAGAAATGTACTCCATTATAAAATCATGTCGCTAGTGGAGGCATTACATTCTTGGGAAGGAGACAATCATCCACACTGATCATAATCCTTTGTAGTTCATGTAGACACAAGGAAAATTGAAGAATGATTGCCATCAGAAGTGGTATGCATACTTGCAGTAGTTCCATATCAACATCAAGTATAAGACAAGGATCATCAATCGTGTTATTGAGTGCCTCAGTCGACCTCTTGTTGTCGCACTAACCACAGTGATACACTCCTGTGGACATGAGACCTTTGAATGGCCCCAACTCTATGAGCCAGATCCTGACTTCGCCACTACCTACCAGATGCTAGGCACAAACATAATTGTCACTGATTTTCATCTACAGGATAGGTTATTGTGACATTTGGGCCATCTCTGCGTTCCATCAAGCGAGCACATGAACTTGATTTGGGAATCTCACTGCAATCAGGTGGCAGACACTTCATCATAGACAAGACAGTGGCATTGTTGCAATAACATTTCTATTGGCATAAACTCCGACAGGATGTCAACAAGTATAACAGTTCCTGCATGGCATGCATCATTGTCAAACCAACCATTAAGAAATAAGGTATGTACACCCCTATGCCTACTCCTAACAGGCCCTGGGAATCTATCTTGATGGACTACATGTCGGGCATTCCTTCAACCAAGCAAATAAATGATTTTGTTTTCATGGTTGTTGATCGATTTTCCAAGATGGCAATTTTGATTGACTGGAAGAAGAGCATCACAACAAATTCCACTACCAAGCACTTCTTCAAACGAGTGTGGGTAAATTTTGGGATACCAAAACCGTCATCTCTAATCGGGACAACTAGTTCCTCAGCACATTATGGGTGAGCCTCTAGTCACGTCTGGACACCAAGATCACCAAATACACAACCTTCCACCCCCAAACAGATAACCAATCCAAGGTCGTCAACAGGATGATCCTACATATTTTTTCCATGTACAATTCCAATCATCCACACACATGGGATGAGAGTATTCCCTATGTTCAACACAATTACAATAGAGCCATACATAGCTCAACCAGACACATCCCCTTTCAGGTGGGGTTGGGATTTCAACCATTGGGTCCCATGGATATTTCACTACCCCTTGCGTCCACACAGGAAGAATCATCCCATGTGCAAACTGAAGCTGACAAACCCACTCGATTCAATGAATGAATCCAACACATCCACTAACAGGTTCAGGATATTTTGTAGAAGTCCAATGCCAAGTACAAGCAACGCCATGATCAACATTGGGTTCCACACAAGTTTCATATGAAAGATAAAGTTTGGTTTCACTTGTAGAAAGAACACCTTACAGGACCCCATCGAAATCTTCAACCACTCTGCTATGGACCTTATACCATCACCAAGGTTGTGGGTGACAATTATTTTGAGCTCAATATTCCCCCCTTCCTTGGCTTGCACCCAATTTTTAATGTGGACCTCTTTCAGTCATACTTTTGACCATTATTGGACACCTCAAAGGTAGCAGAACAATTGACACTGACAAAACTCAACCCTGGTTGCATGGAACAGGAATCCACTGATCAGATCATGGACATATATTTCAAGGGCACTCACTAACAAAATTTTCAACTTTATTGTGTTGTCAAAGCAGGACATCTCTTGAACCAAGGAAAGTGGCTCACCTGGGACCAAATTTAGCAGAAATTTCCTCATCTAATGGGGGAACTCAACGCAATGGAAAACATTGCTTCCTAAGGGGGGAGTATTGATCTAGATGGATATCGGTGGCCACCCACCTATTCCAACCGGTTCACATACAGATTCCATCTTGGCAGTTTCAATTTTCAACTTGGCAGTTTTTTTGTAACTTTTTGGGTCCTAAACTTTAAAGTTCGTTTTGAGTCCCTAAACAACATTTTTTGGGCCCTCTACAGTCACACTATAAACTAGGTCATAGTGTGACAGTATAGTGTGTATTCCTTGGATATACCTTTCCAACGAGTTATCATGTGCCTAAAAAGGAGATCGTATGCAAAATTTACGACCCTGAGAAGTTGATGTACCAACCTACCCCAACATGGCCTACATGAATTTTGGCACTTTATCCCCTCGGGTTAGGTTCTTGGATGTCTATCATTTTGGAATTCATGTTTGATGTAAAAAGGCTTTGGGAGCCTCATTGTACTCATCTTCTAGAAAATGAGCATAGACATCACATCTCTTCTCATAGATAAGTTACCACCATTCTAGCAAGATTGTTTCAGTCTGCATTTTACAGTTTCAACATATTTATTATTTAATAGAAGTCAAGTTTTAATGTATCTTTGTTACTATTCACTATGTCTCCATGTTAATATAAGATCTATGTTTTCATTTTGTTCTGCTCATAAATCTAGATCAGTGGTATCAGAGCGGTCTTCTCCTTGTCATTTTTTAGTGCATTTCCTTGACGAGGTCAGGGTATAGAGAGATGGGTATCAAGCTTGTTTCTCTTGAGGAAAAATGCTCTCAATGCCCAATAAACCTTCAATGGCAGGAGAAAATAAAGACAACGGGATAGGAGATCCTTTCAATTTTTTTCTTGAGGAAGCCCTCAAGTGATAGAGGAATGAGATGATGGGCATATTTGCATAAATCCTTCAACAAGTGTTGACAAATGACGCATCTACCTCAAACGGAGGCGTCGCCCCCTTCAAGGTACATATCAATTTGGATATTCCTATATTCAAAGGTCAAATAGATGCAAATGTTGTAGATAAATGGTTAAACCTTCTAGAAAGGTATTTTTCTATCCACAAATTTTCCTATAGAGAAAATATTACATTTTCACTCCTCAAGGTCATTCCCCATGTCAAAGATTGGTGGGAGACTTTCTATGAGCAAAAGGAAATAGAGGGTTCTAAATTATTTGTAGTTTCACCCACTTGGGGCTCCTTCAAGGATGTTATTAAGAAACAATACTACCCTGTTTGAAGTTATGATGACTTATATACAATATGGACCACAATGTGGCAGCAAAGGGACCAAACAGTGCCAGATTTCACCAATGTATTACATACCTTGCGCACCAAGCTGGGTATCAAAGACTCTGAGTGACATCTGGTGCTCAAGTACCGTGGCAATCTGCATAGATACATATAGATAGAAATGGAATTTCTAGACATCTTTTCCTTGGGAGCGACCTATCGATATGCTGTCAAAATTGAGCAGAAGCTTAAACAGAAGACGCAATAGTTTGGGTCTGCAAACCCCTCATAGCAGAAGCAGAGAAAAGGTGGCCCCAACCCACAAAAAAAAGGGAACAGAAAGGATGGGCAGCCTCAAGACAACCAGTCCAAATCGCAAAAAAATAAGGACAATGGCAAGACAAAGAAAGACACTGGGAAATGGTGTGAGTTCCATAAGAGCCCCTGGCATAACACCGCACAAATTAGTCATTAATGTCTGAGGTGGAAGCCTCTGAATCAAATGAAGACTTTGACTCAAAGTCATAACCAAAAAAAGGGAGACATATCATTGATGTAGAACCTAGTTCCACCGTTGCTACCACCACCAAGGTCCAGCCCAATGAACCTGATGAAAAAAAGGAAGGGGAACACCTATTTCATTCACAGATGTGGGTAAAAGGTACTCTGCTACCCTTCATCATTGATAGCGGTAGCCAAAAGAACCTCATCTTAGTAGAGTTCATTAATCATTTATCTCTATCGACATCACCACACCCACAGTCATACACCATCGTATGGCTCCACCAAGGGAGCGATCTTCGCCTTAGCCAATAGTGCCACCTGGCCTACGACATCAAACCCTTCAAAGATGAGGTATTGTGTGATGTCACCCCCCTTGAATTTTGTGATGTTCTTTTTGGCCAACCTTATTTATGGAAACGTCATGTTGTATACAGGCCTAGGCATTGTAGTTTTATTATTACTTTGGATAGGATATTATACAGGATACCAAAGGTACTCCAATCTATCGGCATTTCCTTGATCTTTGCCAAGCAATGCAGGAAGGTCATCTCTCCGACCAGAAAGTTTTTCTTCTTCGGGATTCATGCTCAAAGTGAGCGGAAGGTTGCAACCACATCCATGGCCTTCGCGAAAGGTCTCTCCACACAACAGAAGCAACTGGTTATGGTCATGGAAGAATACAAAGACATCTTCTCCTCACCCATTTGGGTACCTCTACACTGTTAGGTCAAGCACTCAATCGATCTCACCCATGGCGCACCACTACCAAATGTGCCATTCTATCACCTCTATCTATTAGAAAATGAGGAAATCAAGTGCCACATCCAAGAGATACTCGAAAAGGGGCACATCCTCCCAATATCGTCACCTTGTGGAAGCCTAATCGTGCTTGTGTAGAAAAAATATGGGTCATGGTGACTCTACATTGATTACCTAGCCATAAATAAAATCACGGTCAAGAACCGGTACCCAATTACCCAAATTGATGATTTCCTTGACCATCTCAAGGGGTCCAAATACTTCAGTAAGATTGATCTGAAGTATGGCTACCAACAGGTTCCAATAGAGCAGACCGATGTATGGAAGATTACCTTCAAGTCCAAAGAAGGTATTTTTGAATGGTTGGTCATTCCCTTTGGCTTGACAAATTCCCCAACAACTTTCATGAGGATGATGGATGATATCTTGTGGAATTTCACCAATTCGTTTGTAGTAGTGTATTTTGATGACATCCTCATCTTCAGGAAGAATTGGGTGGAAAACTTGTTGCACATTCATCAATTTTTTCACACTCTGCAGCAACACAAGATATATGCAAATTTGGAAAAATGATCCTTTGGCATGAACAGGGTCCAGTACCCAGAATACATTGTTGATGAGTATGGGGTGCATGTTGATCCAGCCAAAATCTAGTTCATCTGTGACTGGCCAGCCCCGACCACACTCACTAATATTTGGAGCTTCTTAAGCCTTGTAAATTTCTATCGCAGGTACATGTTGGGATTCTCCCACATTGCATGGGACCTTAGCCAAGTGACCAGGGGAGGTGGAAAGGTAAAATTTATGTGGGGACAGTCACAAAAGAAATTATTCGATGATTTTAAGTAGCGCTTGTGCTCAGCCCTGGTGCTCTCATTACCCGACCTGCAACAACCGTTTGAGATTGAGACAGATGCTTCAAACTATGTTGTGGGCGCAGTTCTCACTCAGCATGTAAATCATGTGTCCTATCATAGTGACACAGTATAATATATTGTTCATAAGTACCCCACTTACGACAAAGAAATGTACTCCATTGTACAAGCCTATTGCCAATGGAGGAATTACATTCTTGGGAAGGAGACAATCATCCATATTGATCATAATCCTCTGCAATTCATGTAGACACAAGGAAATTTGCAGAATGACCACCATCAAAAGTGGTCCACTTACTTGCAGCAGTTGCATCTCAACATCAAGTATAATACAGGGAGCACCAATCGCATCAATGACTACCTCAGTCGACCTCCAATTACCACACTAACCATGGTACTACACTCTTGTGGACATGAGACCTCTGGATGGCCCCAACTCTATGAGGAGATAATACAAGCCCATTATAAGGAGAAGATCATGGAGATTTGGTTGGAATATCTTATTCAAGATATATGAGAGATATGTCTGAGGATTTGAAGGGATTATATTTTGTAATAATGGGAAACTAGTTGAGAGAATAGTGGATCTGTAATAATGAGATGGTTATCTTATCTTCAAGGCTCTCATGTATAAAAGAGAGTGCTCTCTCTTCATGAGGATTCAAGTAGAAGAGGAATTAGGATGCAGTTAGATTATGTAATTAGAATTAGAGTAGTCATTAGGATTCGAAAGAGAAATGGATTCTTAGCTTTGATTCATGGTTTTGGTTTTCATGCTTTCATTATTCTTTTATAAAGATTGATTTGATTATTATAATATAAGATTGCTTCATTGGTGAGATCTCACATATGTTGTTGTGTCATTCAACTCTTCACTTGTTGTATCTGCTTTTCCTTCATGTAGTTCTCCATTTCTATATTAATTCCATTTACGCAATTTCCCATTCTTAGAGTAATTTCATTTATGCAACTAGATTAATTTCAATTCAAGTCGTGTGTTAGATTAATGATTCAATTCCAGTCATGTGTTAGATTAATGATTCTATTTCAGTCATGTGTTAGATTAATGATTCAATTCCAGTCATGTGTTAGATTAATGATTCTATTTCAGTCATGTGTTAGATTAATGATTCAATTTTAGTTGTATCTTAAACATTAGATTAGATTAGATTAGTCTCGCTTCAATATTGCATATACATTGCGTGTGCTTCATCAGTTTATGAACCCCGAGTTGAAAAATTAGATAGTTGGGCAAGTACTACAACTCAATTAATACAACATTAGTTCGGACCAATATAACGAATGTCGTTCCCTTGTCATTATTATTGTTCCTTTTGTTGTTCATTTGAATGGAATGATTGTTGTTCCTTTTTTTTACGATTGTTGTCCCTTTGCAGGGGTTGCATCTCTAGAGGACAAGTATTGAAAATGGAAGTAAGAACCTACGTAGGCGACAAGTAAAACACTTGTGCCAGCACCTACCTTTGGATGATGCATAGAGGTTATATTTTAAGACATCTTTAGAGCCCAACACCAAGCTCTTCCTCGAACGAGTGTGGGTACATTTTGGGATAACACAAACCATCATCTCTGATTGGGACAGTCGGTTCATTAGCACATTCTATTCGAGCCTCTGGTCACTGTTGGACACTAATCTCGCCAAATCCACAATCTTCCACCCCCAAATGGATGGCTAATCTGAGGTCGTCAACATGATGATCGTGCATATTTTGCGCATATACAATTCCAATCATCCATGCACATGGGATGAGAGTCTTCCCTATGTTCAATGCAGTTACAACAGAGCCATACATAGTGTGGTAGAGAAATTACTTTGCGGACAAAGTGATCACTCTCTTGCTATGGTTCCTTGGGGAAAGACAGAATGAAAACAAATGGTAACTGAAATTATCTAAGATCACTATTCTATTTCTTTGTGGGAGGGTTAGGTAGAAAAGAGAAAAAGTAGTGCACCGTATTCTGTCATTCATTCTTGGTGCTCTAATCCAAGTAAGCTCCAACCTAGAAGCTCCTTAGGTGAAGTTGATACCTGTAAACACATAAGGAAACAAGACTTATTCTACTACCTCCTAGGATTAAATGAAAATAATCCTACTTGATAACTTACTATGAAAAAGTCAAAAGAAAAGAGTGAACAAGCAAACATAAGAGAACCAGACCAAGTTATATTGATAAGAATATGGAAAGTTACAACCTTTGTGTGACGTTGTTGACCTCCAGATCTCCTTCTTCATCCCTTAGATGAGATAGTTTTCTCTCTAGAAAATGTTTGGATCTTTTCCATAAAATCATAAGTTTGGTATAGTATTCGTCCTCTTCCCCCTTTTCCATTAATGACAGTCTTGGTTATACAGATACATACGAGATCAACCACTTAAGATAAATTAGGGAATTAGTTGAGGAAAGAATGGATCTTGGTAAAGGATGAGTTATTTTTATGGTTATTCATGCTCCCAATATAGGATAGAAGGAAACTCGAACCATATATCAATGAAAATAAGAAAAGAAAACAAGAACCATCCAGAAAGTCCTCAAAAGATTCCCCTAAATTCATGGGATTTAACCTTATCAAGATGGTCGCTCCCCTGGAAGGGAAGACAAAGTGACCTTATCACTCCCCTAACACTGTATCAAGGAGAAGGTCGCTCCCCCAGAGTGGAAATGGGAGTGACCATGATAAAATGAAGCCAGGACTAAGGAAAAATGATAAGGAATGAAGGCAAATGGCAATGTGGATCTCCATTGACTTCAATGATGATTAGGTGGTGTCATTTGTACTAGTGAGATGCGACACTTAGAAAAGTGACAAAATGGTGTATAACAGATTCCCCCCAAAGTGTGAGGTCGGAGAAGAAGACGATGGCAGAAAAACTTTGTGACAAATCTCAAACCAAGGGGCTGAAGAAAGGAAGACCTATTGAAACAAAAAATGTACATCAATATACATATAAAATCTTTGAGGTAGGCATACCCATACTCGAAATAACCTGTATCAAAGCATGGCCACCAACCAATACACTGTGGATCCATGATAGGACTGGCTTAGGACACAACCACCATATATACAATGTGGATCCAAGTGACAGTATATGTATTAAATCTTCACCAACACAACCTAGGGAGATGAAAAGTAGAAAAATACCACTAAAATGGCCCCTCGGGGTCTTCAATCCTGATCCCAAATAGTACGAATATAACCATGTGAATAGATGTTTTGGCGTCGAACATGGTAGAAACCACTTGATTACCGGTCAATGAGGTTTACCGTTAACAAGTGCAAGGGAAATCAACAATGATGACAATGAATCCCAAGGTACTCTTAGTACATTCCATCGAATGTGAGTAGACGAACTGAAGTCGAAAACCCAATGGAATCTTCTATCAAATGCCAATGATGTAAACCCATTGTCGAAAATGAGGAAACCTGCCATTGAGGCATGCAGGTCCCAAGGTACTGACAAGTTTCTAAGTATAGTTATTGGATAAGGTGTTGAATTCAACAAGAACATACTCATCGAAGGAGGTCCATGATGTTTCCCCCATCATCGACAAAAAACAAGAAGGATAATGATTTGAGATGGTATATATAAGAGCATAGACTGAAAAAAGGATGAAAAATGCATAGGTCAACTTCCCTTGAACATTGCATGACACATGAATGACTTAGCAGCATTGACTCAACGAGGCCAAAATAATGGAACTAATGATGACGGCAACCAATGGATCGCTTAGAAAGAATTTAAAGAGCATGATGACACATAAAATGGGATGAAAACTAGAGGTTCTCTTTTGAAGGAGTCAAAAGAGGATGATGACACATGGGATTCAGAAGGTGCGGAGACAAGTGGATTACTAAAGTATGTGATATGATGTAGACAAGTTCCATGTTCAAGGGCGACACAAAATCTATCATAACACTTATGAAAAACTTGGCCTAGTTCTCTAATTTTCCCCCATAATGATGGATGAGTACCTCTTTTGTTTTAACGAGCTTGAAGAGGATAACATATGCCCGGTCCCAAAAGGGTCCTTCATTTTTTAGTTTTACAAGTCCATAGAAGGGAAACTCGAAGGTATTTTCATATTTAGAGAGTCTGAAAAGATTAGGTAAAGAAAACTTCATAATGGAATTTTTCGTAAAGTTAGTCTCCATGGTTTGAAAAAGTATAAAATGATGCCTAGGAGAAATCTCCTAACCAAGATGACCAGGGTATTCCTTTTTCATAAATAGTCTAATGGGACCAAAAAAGGGGTAAACTATCACCCACTAAATGTGCTTTCTAATTCACTTTAATGAGTGTGAAAGACAACAATATCACTCGGCAATATTTTTGGTTTATGTAGTGAGAAAAGAGATTAAAGGGATCTCCATAACGAAATTTCTTTTTCATAATTTAGACGTTCGAAGCTGGAAAAAGGGTGACTATTTCATAGTTTAAGGAGTTTGAAAAAGTCAAAGAGTACTCTCCTGAGCAGTAAGATCACCAATAAAAGTCTTCGGGACACCTATCAAAATGAACATGTCTAAAAAACAAGAGATGTCATAATTTTAATGAAAACTACTCATTTTAAAGGGAAAATTAATATAAAATAAGAAAAAATATTAGACTAAGGTAAAAATGGGTTAAAATTTTGATATGAAATAACCAAAAGGGGTGAAAAATAATTAACTTTTACCTTGCCTTTGAAGAAATTGGAAATCGTGGTGTTTTTCCCTTTTGTGGAGTAGATCATCAAGCGTCAATTCTGGACGAACCAATGGGCGGTTCTTCTTTCCATTTGAACCAGGTTCTTACTCTCTCCTTTCTCGTCAATTTTATACCTTTCTTGTTGCGTTTCAGGATGTTTTTGGGTGGTTTTGAGCCAAGATTAGGGCTCGATTTTCACCCTGGGATGGTCGCGCCCTAATAGTACTGGGGGGGAGCGGCCAGGACACTATGTTTAAACTACCAGAGGACCTTGGTTTCCCTGCATCCAACAGAAAGGGCGCAATCGACGCAGAAAAAAATTTGTTTTTGAATTTTATGGCCAGCAAAAAGATAGGAATTTTTTTCCCAATGGATCTAACGTTTTTAAAATGATTTGTAGGTGGGTTTGGGAAAGATGCTAGAGTGGAAAGAGCGTAAACACGAAAGATATGACATCGTGGATTTTAGGGATAAAAACACGATCACTGCACTAAGAAATTGTGGGCTATTGAAGTTTTTCAAAATTCAAAACATGATAAAGGAGCTAATGCTTCTTGAGCATCTAATCCAAATGTGGGATCCCAATGAGCTAGTGTTCAAAGTGGGTCCTCATGATTTATAAATCGAGGTAGAGGATGTCTATTTTTTGATGGGGCTATCAAAACGAGGTGCCCTTGTTTCTTTGGTGTACAAAGGGTTTTTAATCAAAATATTATCTCCTTACGCAGATAAGGGACTGATACGACCAGATGGATTATCGGTACTAGATCGCCATTGAGGGCCACCTTTTCCATTTCAAATGAAATAGGTGGATGAGGAAAGAGAGCTCCATGATGTGGAAAAAAAACTCAGGGGACTGACTATGGGGGTCTCTCCTATGTGTATATTAGAGGTCTAAATGCGCCTGCAAAGGCATGTTATAGGCGTGTCAACAAGGATGATCACCTTGTTGTGTCGAGTGTGGAGAGTAGTAGTGTGTTATAAGGAGCTCAATGTGTGAGGTGATTGAAGTTCCCCTCAAGAGCACTCTTTTTTGGAGATGATGTATGATGTACAGGTTACATAGCCCAAATTTACATCATACGTTGTCTCCAAAAAAGATGATGTATGATGTTGTAGGTGTGTCAGCAGGGATGAGCGTCTTACTGCGCCAAGTGGCGAGAGAAGTAATGTGTTATGAGGAGAACAATGTGCGAGGGGAGTGAAGTTCCCCTCAAGAGCACTCTTTTTTGGAGACGATATATGATGTACAGGTTACATAGCCCAAATTTTTTCCCCTTTATACAATTTGGACATATGTGACACTCTTTTGTTATATATATATATGTATGTATGTATGTATGTATGTATGTATGTATGTATGTATTTATGTATGTATGTATGCCTTAATTACTTATTACTCGGTACTAAATGGAATGATGATGTTTATTCGGTGCTTAAAAGTATGTTGTGTGTGTTTTTACATGTTTATCTATGTGTAAGATGTCAATTTATCACATAATTAGCTAGAGAATCTGTGACAACACTTAATTCCCTAGGTATGTGTCTGTATTCAATATAATAGAAGAACCTCTCAAAGAAACGGATCCTCAAATACAGATATAATAAATATGTATCACGAATGGAATATACGCGATTAAGATGACAAGCCACAAGTTGGGAATCGAGGTAAACTACCAAAAATGAGATACCAATGGAAGATCCCTCGGTTAATAGCCCAATTATAGCATGATATTCTGCAACATTATTGGTAGTAGGTCCAAGGCACATTCCCCCCAGACTCACCAATTCATCGATAGGGGAAAATATGGTCCAAGCCAAAAAATCCAAATTATGAGTATGTCTACTAGCACCATCTGCGAAATCAAAACATACAGGAAAGGGTGTTGGCATTTGTGCACAAGAGTACACAGCGAAATAAATAGTTGTGGATAAAAATCCTCACATAAAAGCGTAAAACACACCAAACCAAATTCACATGAAAAGTATGACACATATGTACAAAGCACCACACTAGGATTCTCCTAAGCATAGTAATTCTTAATATAGAACTCGTTGCAAGGCTCCTTCAGAGCTATTATGTCATAATCAACTAGTTCGTAGGCCCATTTTTATAGCATGTGTTTTACAACATAGGGACCATGCCACATAAGTTCCAATTTTCCTGCTCCTAACTTGGCATGATCTTGATCATAGACTAAGACTAGGTCGCCTTCTTGGAAGGTGCAAAGATGAACTAATTTATCGTACTGGATTTTGGCATGCCTCTTATGTGTTTCATTAGTAAGATCGACGTCTCGACGGGTATCGTCAATTTTCATAAGGTACAAAAAGTGTTCTTCTTTGACAATAGTGTTTGGTAATAATTATATGGCTAGTTGAAGTGATAGAATTTCACATTCAATTGGAAGTATCACTTCCAGAATGTAAACTAATTGACAAGGAGTAAATCCTGTGGAGGTCTTAGTGGAATTCCTATAGGCCCAAAGGGATGGAAAAATCTTGAGGTGCCAGTCATTTTTATATTTCCCTACCATACTCTGGATCATGGTCTTCAAAACTTTATTGATCGCTTCGACCTGAACATTAGCTTGAGGGTAGTAAGGAGACAAAATGTCATGGCGGAAACCTAATTTTTTTCTTAATTCAGTCAACATATGTATAAAGCACCACACTAGGATTCCCCTAAGCATAGTACTTCTTAATATAGAACTCGTTGCAGGGCTCCTTCAGAGGTATTATGTCATAATCAACTAGCTCGTAGGCCCATTTTTGTAGCATGTGTTTTACAACATAGCGACCATTGCACATGGGTTCCAATTTTCCTGCTCCTAACTTGCCATGATCTTGATCGTAGACTAAGACTAGGTCGCCTTCCTAGAAGGTGCAAAGATGAAATGATTTATCGTACTATATTTTGACACGCCTCTTATGTATTTCATTAGTAAGATCGACGTCTTGACGGGTCTCATCAAGTTTCATAAGGTACAGAAAGTGTTCTTCTTCGGCAATAGTGTTTGGTAATAATTCTACGGCTAGTTGAAGTGACATAATTTCACATTCAATTGGAAGTATCACTTACAGGTCGTAAACTAATTGAAAAGGAGTAAATCCTGTGGAGGTCTTAGTGGAATTCCTATAGGCCCAAAGGGATGGAGAAATCTTGGGGTGCCAGTCAATTTTATGTTTCCCTACCATACGTTGGATCATGGTCTTCAAAGATTTATTGATCGCTTCGACCTGACCATTAACTTGAGGGTAGTAAGGAGACAAATTTTCATGGCAGAAACCTAATTTTTTTCTTAATTCAGTCATCATATGATTACGGAAATGTGAACCGTGATCAGTAATGATAGCTTTCGAGACTCCAAATCGAGAGATAATGTGATTGAACATGAAGAGTGTGGTAGTCTTTCCGCAATTTAAAAATGTAGGCATAACCTCGTCCCATTTTTTGAAGTAATCGACGGCAACAATAATGTAACCATGCCCCCCAGCCAAGGTGGGCTTACATTGCATAAAATCTATGCCCCATTTTGCAAAAGGGCCAACAACAATGACTGGGTGTAATGGAGCAGGGGAGGAGCACTTTTTAGGATGAAAAATATGGTAAGGTGGGCACTTCTTGATGGCCTCAATACAATCTTTAAATATGGAAGACTAGAAATGCCTAGTGCGTAAGATATTTTGGGCCATAGCCATCATAGAAACATGACCACCACATGCTCCATAGTGGAAATCATTTAAAATAGTTTCAACCTCATCATAAGTAAGAAAACGTCGCAAGAGGGAATCAATGCCACGGAAATACAAATTGTCACCGATGATAACATAATGACGAGCATGATGACAGATACGACGATGGTCGTTCTCTGAAATTTCAGGCCGAAAATGTTGAGTATGGAGATACAAAGTGATATCTCCATACCAGGGGTCAAAGGTACTGATAAGAAATAGTTTCTCATCTGGAAGAGAGTCTATGGGCTCGGTATCTACATCATCATGAGGAAGGTCACACAAAATCTCAGCAAAGACCAACAATTTCTTAGACTTTGACTTCTCAAATTATAGATCAAACTCTTGAATGATCACAATCCAGAGTGAGTATTTTCCCCCCAATACTTGACATCGAAGGATGTAGTACATGGGATTAGTTTCTACGATAACAATAGTTTTTTCAAGCACAATATAGAGATGAAATATCTAAATAGCGATGGTGGCTGCCAAAGCCAACTTTTCGACATGAGAGTAGTTGAGTTCGGGACCTGAAATGCCTTTTCTCAAATAGTAATCTACATTTTCTTGGTCGCTATCAATTTGTTTAACTAGCACCATTCCAATGGTAGAAACAAAAGCAGCAAGTTATAATATATAATTGTTGGTGTAATCAGGGGGATGTTGAGACAAACAAAGTTCGTCATGCACAAATAATCCAAAATATCCGGATTATAGTAATTAAATCCATACAAACAAATATGTATATAATGTATATAATGTATAATGTATAGATTCTCCTTTCTTTCGTCCTTTAAGATTTTAATTTGTTCAAGTAACTTCTAGTTAATGTTCCTTAGGAAGGAGATTTATTCCTCCTTTTTAGTTAATTTCTCCTTGAGACTTTGATTTTCTTGTTCTGAATTTTTATTTCCTTGCTTCTTGTCTTTTGACTTTCTGATTTTAACTAGTAAATTTTGATTATGATTTTTTAATCGTAATATTTCTTCATCTCATTCTAGTAAGTCTTGGTCCATTTTTTGTCTTTTGGTATTTACTTATTCATTTTGTGCGATGAGTTTCCTAATGCGCTCTTTGAAGTAACAATTATCTTTCTCTTTTAACCCATTAAAATATTTCTCCTTCTTAATTTCAAATTGTAATTTTTTATTGCTCTCTTTATAATGTCCTAGTTCTCCTTTAAATATTTGTGATTGTACTTCTGAATTATCTTGATATTCTTCCATAATAAATGATTTCCCACAAATCGAACAAAAGAGATTTTGATTTTTAAAAATTGCCATATACTCGAACTCCATTTGACTAAGTTTTGAGGAACACTTGGTCATAATTGACCTTTTTGGACTTCAACAGCCTGTCAAAGATGGAGCGCAAAGCGAAGTGGAAATTGTGGAAGCTAGGTCCACGTTTGGGCCCCTTTTAGGGTTTTGGGTTAATGTAATGGGAAAGGGATGTCGGCCCATGGGTTTACCCACGCTTAGGCCTACTTTTGTAATGTATAAATAGAAGGATAGGCAATGTAAGAAGTAGTAGATATGATTGCTTAGTGCAATTGGTAGTGCATCTATGTGATGTTGAATAAGTGTTATGTGTGAACTGTGTAACGCTTGCAAGACTAAGTGCAAGTTACTGTGAAGTTTCTATAGAAATTTGAGTGTTGTAATGCAAGGAAGAAGGATCTAGTGAGCTACGCAGATATTTTGTCCTATGCGAAGAAGGGTTTTGGAGGCTTTGTGCTTGTAACAGATTGAAGACAATAATAAAGAAAAATATTTTGTGGACGTAGCCCCAGGGTGGGGGTGAACCACGTAAATCTGCGTGCTATGCTCTGTGCTTTGATTCAATGTGTTTATATTTACTTATGCTATGTGCTTTGATATATCTATTTATGCTCTGTGCTTCTTAGATATATATGATTGTTAGATCTGATGTGTATGAGGATGCTTAGTGTTGATCTACTAGATCAGATTTGGGTTACTATGGTTAAGTGATGAAATATTGTAGATCTGAGTGTACACCGTGATGCTCTATGTTGTCTGTGAAGTATAATAAGGATTGAATATTTATGAATGATCGATGCTAAGTGCTCTGTAAATGATATAATCATAGAGATGTGTCCCAGCTAAGGTTGTAGACACCTAAGTCTTGCAACCACCCCTTCCTCTACCTTGACTGAGACTTCACCTGCTTCGCAGGTGTTGTCGAAAGGGCCGATAGTTAGGGCTTTGTTGGTGCACTCTTGAGCGTTGAATCCTGGGTCTACCCCTGTGCCAACAAATGGTTCTGTTGTCAGGACCTGAAACTGTGATTGTTGGGAACTGAGGAAGAAGAAACTTTGTGCAAAAGAAATCTCTGTGCATAGATCTGTTGCCCTAGTGCACAGCTTTTTACTCGACCTGTGAAGCTTTGTGTCAGGAATAAGGTCAGATATGAAGAAAGGAAGATCATATCTGAAGAAAAGAAGTGAGATATGAACACTCTGTGCTCTAAGAAAAGTAAAAGTAGAAGTTTATGAAAGAAAGAGGTCAGATATGAAGAAAAGAGGTAAGGTCTGTAAGCTCTGTGCTCTAATAAAGGTAAGAATAGTTAAAAATGCTTAGATCTAGAAGCTTTGTGCCCTGTAGAAGTAAGATAAGTGGAATTTTTTGTTACTAACACATGGATCTAGGTATGTTTGATAGATTATGTCCTATCTTAAAACCTAGGGTATTAATAGATGAAAGAAAGTTTGATATGAATAGATCTGATAAGTATAATGATAGATATGTTATACCTATGCATAGAAAGAATGTATGGACTAACAAATGGATGCAGGATCCTAGAAAGAATTTTTTGCAGGCTAGCTACCATGATCCTGGTGCGCAGTATAGAAAAGGTTGGGGATCATTTAAAAAGAAGAGAGGATTAACCCTATGTTACAATTGCAGAAAACCAGGCCATCTAGCTAAGGAATGCCCTGGTAGAAGACCTAGTTGCCTCTGTTGCAAAGCAATGGACCATGAGCTATTGGATTTCCCTAGAATGATCACTAATCTTGAAAGGATAAATATGAATCAAGAAGACCATAAGGCAGATCCAGAAAAGGAAGAAACCCAGCAAGAATCAGAGAAAGTATTAATACAGATGAAAGAAACCCTGAGGGAACATAAAGATATCTGATTACCAGAGATCTTCAAAGAAAAGAAGCAAGTCAAAGAAAGAATAGGGGACTTCGACATTGACTGTATTCTTGATGAAGAAACACAAGTGAACATTATGCCAGAAAGAACTTGGGAAGCTATACGGAATCCTGCCATGATTCCTTCATTGGGAGGAATAGGACTATTCAGAGGAAAACTGATAATTTTATGTGGAAAACTCGCTCAGATACCTATGACAGTCAATGGAACTTCGACAAAATAATATTTTGAGAATATCAAATTCATTGAGGACAGCGCCCCGTTTAGTATGCTACTCGAAAAACCTTGGATTGAAAGAGATCAAGCCAGAAAGAAGGAAGAAGAAGAGGTTTTAGAACAGCAGAGACAAGACTTAAAAGATTTCATGAGTAAAAGGATCGCACAGTTGATAGAAGAACAAGAGAACCACTCGAATCCATCTTACACTAGAAGCCTAGATGTCGAGGCCGAAGCTACACAAAAGGCTGAAATTTCTACCCCAAATAAAGAAAAGGTGATATACCTAAACCCTAGGAGAGAATCTCACCAGCACGAAGTGACTATGTCCAAGGAAAATAAGAATCAAAATGGGAAGAGAATCACCAAGATGAAGCCCACTGGAAAGAAGGCTAGAAATATAAGTAAGAAGAAGGCTAAGATTGAAAAATTACAAAAGATCCCAGAGGGTACCTTGCAGCAAGACACTTTGCAGAATTGGAGCTTCGCCAGGATATCAGAATAGTGACATATGCCACTTCGTCGGGGCAAAGTAATATAGTCGTTGGAAGCCAATATAACTATTTGATTGCTGCTTCAAATGGGTCGGAAAGCATTTATGGCTCACCACCAGACCATTAGACCTTGCCATAATAGACAGAACATAAGTTAATGCAGCCTCATACCCGTTGCAAGAAGACCGTTGCTAAGTTTCCCTACTTAGTCTATCACGCCACGCACCGAGAATACTTTTTGCTAAGTGAGAATTTGAGCCTAAAGCCTAAGATTACTTCACCCTGTGATCATTGCCTTTTTATCATACAGTTCACTATAGTCTCTGAATTCATTTCACACCCAAGCTAGTTGACCCGAGATTGTATGTCGGACAATCTCAGTGTTATAGACAAAGTAGTCGAAGAAGTTTCCATTGACTTAATGACTGAGAGATTCATGTCAGAGCGAGGATTATCTATAGGAGTCCAAGAATCATCAACGAGAGGACTCTAGGCCTCCCCTTCCACTGCTCGCACCGGTCCATCCCAGTCGACCGATGAGAAACGGACCAAGCACAGGGATGACATCGCAAATTCCAAGCTTATCCCACGCATTCTACCTACTTACTTACCACCTCTAAGTGGTGCCATCAACTGTGATAGTGTATCATGAGATTTCGAATACACTTTGATCATTGCGTACCTTCCGAAAGGGGTGCACGCAGTTCATGCTGACCAAGATAAGCTTGCAGCACTGAAATTTAGTGATTTTAACCTTGGAGATCGTAAAGTTTATAGCATGTTAGCCCCGCATAAGTACTTAACTCGGACCAAGGTAAGAATTCTAATATTTTCCTGCATTCATGGACCCAGAACCTTGCACAGTCCACACTACTTAATGTAATGAAGATCCCACACTTCGGAAGACACTAGGAAGTAAACGCATGCGTCAAGTTGTTGTTGTCATGCTACCACGGAGGATACTTATGGTTGGACCGTTGCATCACTGTGGATCCGACCTTGATCAATCGGATCACAGGACTTAGTATGCAAGGCCCTAACCCACATGATTTTTACCTTGGAAAGACCTCAAACCGAGCACTAGCACAAAGGATAAAAGAAACTTATGGAAATGTCAAGAAAGGCACGCGACGCTACAAGGTAGCCTCTATCCAAAGTGGTGCAGTGCACCTTGCCTATCAGTTGATCATGGGCAAGATAGTTCACAAGAAAAGACCAACACAAGTGACTGGATTCATAGTTGACCTCACAGGGAAGTGCGCCGAGGGACTACAGATGAACTGGGCACAGTACCTTGTAAACCAGCTAGAGCTTGATTGTAGAGAAACGCAAGACCAAGGGTATGAGTTCTAATTTAGTTGGTTTCTCATACTAATCACTTTCATCACTTGGGATCTACCAAAAGGTGCCACATTTCCAAAGATCGAACCCTTCGAACCATTGGACGTGAAGTTTTGTATGTTGTGGTACCCTAGGGACATGAACAAGTAGTGGTAGTCCAATGTCGTCTTCCACGCCTATTACAACCAATTGAAGAATGCAATCTAGTCCACACCGCGCCTCACCCCAAACACACTTCACAGGTTTATACCTTTGATAAAATTCAGCGCAGACCGCCACTTCACCTATATCACAGCGCATGCTAATGCGCACAAACAGCAGCTCCAGTCATACTACAAGTTGACAGAAGAATACTTGGAGCAGATTACTAAGGAATGGTCGATGGACCTCCTTGTTGTAGCGGACCTCGCAGAAATGTCCAACGTGGATAGCCCTGAAGCTATGATGGATACACCTAGACCAAGCAAGACTAAGAAGGTTTATGAAGCTCAATATGTCCATAGAACATCCACGAAGACTACTTTGATCTCACCTACACAGGGAGGTGATGGTGAAGAACTAGGTGGCACAGAAGTTGATAAAAACAAAGGCGAGGTTACTCTGCCTAGAGACGAGGAGGATCCCTCTAAGAAAAAGAAGATTACCCCACCAAAGCCCTCATCCCAAAAGAAAACTAAAGCCACCTGGACTATGTTTAAGACTACCCTCACACCGGACGACTTCAACTTCTTAATCACTGTGTTGAATGATGCTTCACTAGAGATCACAGAAAATAAAGAAGCGAAGCAAGTGGAGGTATTCAACTGAATCAAGGGTGAACTTCAAGAAGTGCAATAGGCACTCCAGTCCAGCCGAGAAGTTTCTACTACGCCCTTGACAATTGGAACAGCAGGAACAGGCGATGAGACCACCCAATTACACCAGATTGTCGATAAAGTCGAAGCTCTCCTTCGACGAGCTCAAGAAGATACAGCACAATCCACCCA